>PVIY010045462.1:0-18988 GCA_004026745.1 Myrmecophaga tridactyla | reverse complement strand
CCAGCACCTGGACGGATGAGTAACAAAACAAAGAGAAAAAGAAAATAATACTGGGGCGGGGGGTGGGGGTGGGGGTGGGGGTGGGGCGGATAAGAGGTATGGTGTGTTAAGGGTTTTCTTTTTTATTTTTATTTATTTATTTTTTCTTTTTGAGAAATGGAAGTGCCCTAAAACAATGCCCAACTATATGATGGTTCTGTGCGCCAATGATTGTATACTTGGGCTAGATTGTATGGTGTGTGAACATATCTCAACAAAATTGCATTGAAAGAAAAAAAAGTTTGGATCCTTGGTTTCCAAAAGATTGGGTACAATTTCTAAAATAGCTCATTTTCTCTTTACTGTAGATTACATCTACAGCTTGAGTCACGCCTACTGTCGACCTTCTGCTTTCAAGATGCCTCTATTCTGCCCTACATTCTGGCCACATGGCCAGCGTCCCAACCCTCACCTCCCGTGTGATTCCCCTGACCCGAGCTTTTTGTCTTCCAGCCTTCACTGCAGTAAGCTAGCGAAGTAGTCGGCTGTCTCCCTGGACCCTTTCCGCGCCCTTCCTTAGACCTCTCCAAGCTCCAGAACGGTTTGACTCTGGGGGCTTAAGCTGCTGCTGAAATGCTCCTTGGGGAGCGCAGGCCTCGAGACCCCGGTCGTGGTCGCGGGAGGCCCTGGACGCGTGGCTACCGGGGAACAGAGGCGGCACAGCGCACCTGGTCGGCGGGCCCGTCCTCGGCCTTCCGCAGCTGGTAGGTCCCGCACGCCAGGACGCGCCTGAAGCCTTCCAGCGGACACCACTCCACCGAGTCCGCGGGGTACTCGGTGTCCACCGCCTGCAGCAGCCGACCGCGGCCGCCCATCGCGCAACCCTGGGTGGAGGCGAAGGATGCAGCAGACAGAGCTCCAAGCGCGGCCGAGGCGCCTGGGCGCCGGGACCGGGACGACGACGCCAGGGAGCTGGGCGGCGGGGCCGCGGTGACGACGGCGGGCGACCGCAGAACGCCAGGGAGCTGGGCGGCGGGGCCGCGGCGACGAGGGCGGGCGACCGCAGAACGCCAGGGAACCACGCTCAACCTCAGAGAGCTGCGCCTCCCGATTCCCGCGGCCCACCTAGTCCCGACTCCTTCCGGGGCACCGGGGCGGAACTTCCGGCTACATGGACCGCCTCCTCGAGAACCGGCTCCCGCGCCCCCTGCCGGCCGGGGGACCTTAAAGACCCGCGGCGGCAGGACGGGGTCAGGGGGCAGCTCGGGGGGCGGGCCGGACCCCGGGGTCAGGCACATAAGCAAAGGGCCTGTGCAACGAGGTCTGCCCAAAAGGTCTCGGCTGCCCTCCCTATCCGATCTGTCGTCCACCTGTGGTAGGTGTCCGCGTGGGCCGTAGCAGTGTGCTGGGACTGTCCGCAGGGTGGACGGTGGAGAGCAGGGCCGACGGAGCCAGTGGGCCAAACACAGACACCTGCGCAGAGCAGGGCCCTGGGGCTGTGAGGTTAGGGTGTTAGAGAAGATCACACAGCCACAGGCTCTGATTGCTGAGATGGATTACGGAAAGCAAACGTTCTCAACAGTAGATCTGGGGAAGGCAATCCTTGAACAAGTGGAGATTGGAATCCGGGGAGACACGTGGGGACTCAGCCTAGGGTTCTGAGGTGAGGCTCTGGCTAGAGCACAGCAGTGGGAGTAGCAGCCACCCAAGCAGAGGCAGCAGAAAAGGCTGGTCAGCAAAGTAATGGGGTACCAAGGGGACAGTGATGTTTTGAAATGGCCTCAGCCACACATGCCCATCTGGTTCAGAGTGCTCAGAAGGTACAGCACGTTGGAAACAGGCCCCCGTTTTAACAACCTAGATCTTAAACAGACACAGAATAGTGAAGATAGACATGGAATAAAGACCAAGCAGCCTAGAGGGTCATCAGAAAGAGAAGGAAAATTAGGGGATGGCCATCAGTTAGGGGAAAGGGAAGCAAACTGGAATAAAAGAAATTTGTGGTTCCATATTCCCTTCATGGTACCATGGCAGCTCTAAGTGGGCATCAGAGGGAGAGGCTGTCAGCCCAGGCCCTGGTTCTAAGCACATGGCAGAGGGAGAGGCTGTCAGCCCAGGCCCCAGCTCCAAGCAGGCTCACCAAGCTAGACAACAAGTACCCGTGATTCATACCCAAGTCCTGGTAGTCAGGAAGCTCTGGACTAACCCAGAGCAGCCAAGCAATGCTGGTGGAGGCCTCCACAATCCAATCAGGAAGCCCAGGCCATTCCTCTCTGAATGTAAGTTTCCGAAGAATTACTAACCACAGAACAATTTGTTGGATTCATGAAGGTACTTTAAAGCCCCTATCCACCTGGGAACAGGGAGTCTGGTGCCCACCTAGCTCTTCCCAAGGGAACAGGCCAAGACCTCTGCATATGACTGGCGAACTGCCTCATCCTGGCAGCCTCTGAATGCAGGGCCCGCCTGAGGGCTAGACCCATGTTTGGAAGAACCCCAGACCCCTACCACATGATGGGATGTTATGGTCATGGAGAAACTGAGAATACGATTAATTCCACTCAACTGTACACCTGAAAATCATCAAAATTACTGACTTGAGAAAAGAACTGTATGACACAAAGAGTGACCCCTAATGTAAACTATGCACTACTGTTAACAGTGTAATTATATTTCATCAATTATAACAAAGGAATCATACTCACGTAAAACGTTAATAGGGAAACCTGTAGGGATATAAGGGAACTCTACTTTCTGTGTGATTTTTTCATATACCTTCAACTATTCTAATAAAAAAATTTTTTTTAAAGGAACAAAAACATAACACTAAAATCATAGTTTCCCTCCTACCTGGCCAAATCTGGGTGTCAAGCCGAATTATGTTCCCCAGGAAAAACCATGTTCTTAAACCGATTTCCATAGGTGTGAACCCACTGGAAAAAACTTTTTGAAAGTGTCATTTTCAAATGGCCAAGTGAACCAGGATGGGCATTAATCCTATTGCTAGAGGATTACAGAAAAGTCATCAGAAGAGCAGAAAGCCAGAGGTCAGTGGGCCTGCAGCAGAAAGGACGGGAATGCCAAGGAACCCCAAGGACTGCCTGCCAGCCAGAAGGTGCCAGGCACTGACCTAGGAGGAAGCCAGCCTTCCAGCTGCCAAGACCATGAGACAAACTCCCGTTACCACGCCAACCTGCTGTGCTGTATTTGTCATGGCAGCCTGGAAAGGAACATGTCTGGGAATACCCAGCAGGACCAGCTCTCTAGATCACTTGTATCCCCCTCCTCCCCAGCAGCCTCCTGAGCCCCCTCATGTCAAGTGAGGTTCTGGAGAGACCCACAACAGACTTCACCCACCTGGGAAAAGTGCTCTTGACCTAGGTGAACTTTACCTGACCCACACAGTAGGCAAAAGGATGGTTCTGTGGAAAAGTGAGGTGGCAGTGGAGTTCGCTCAACTTCAGAAGTCCCCGCTCCCTGCCTGTGGCCGCTATTCTGTCTTCAGCAGGCCACTGAGGACCACAGAAGACACTAATGGAACCTCAGCTCACAGACCAATGGCCACCAAGAGGCCGTCCCCAGTCAGAGGAAGTAACAAGAACACTTCTTACTTGTTACTGCAGGTGCAGTAGGCTCCCAAAACTGCAGCCCACAGAGGATGCCTGCAGGGGGACCAGCAGCCCTGCACAGTGGAAGCAGAATGACTGCTTTGGCTCCCACTTGCCACCTGCTGCCTAACACCTCCCCTCCCTCCCAGTCTGCCCCAACTCAGAGGTGAGGCCCTAAGCTGGCCTCCAAGGTGGCCCTGGGCCATGCAGCACATGGTAACCTTAAAGGCCGGTGCTCAGATCCTTCTACCTCCACCAACACCAGGGGCCAGTAGATGTGATCCCACCCATAACTCCTGCACAGCTCGTTCATGAAACCTTTGTGAGCCAAGGAGCATGCCCTACTCCTCTGAAGCCAAGTGGGGTGCCCGGCCCCAGCCAGGTTGACAGGGAGGACCACCACATTCCAGCGGTCAACTCCCTCCAGCTGGAGTCCCAAGTGGATTCAACAATAAGCCGAAGCACAGGGAGGAAGGATAGCAGAGAATGGGCAAGACACCACATGATTCCACCCCTTTACTTTGCCTTTTTAAAGAGGACTTCCATGCAGACTGCGCCCCAGGGGCTGCGGACGAACCCCTCACCCGCCTCACTTCTACTCTGGCGCTCAGGAGAGAAGCCTCCAGACACGTGGCCCAACAGGTGACCTTTTGAGGATTACAGCAAATGATTCTATTTGTAATTTCTAATCCTCCCACCACCTCCCCCCAAAAAAACTGTACATGAGTTTACAAACATATTAACATATAAATAACGAGAACCGTCCTGGCGGGAGCCTCCCCAGCTGTCCCTAGAAGGGAAGCGCTGCTGCCGTCCAAAGCACCAGGGCCCGGCGAGTCCCCGCGGCGCTGCTCTGCGCGGCCAGCGCCCTCAGCGCCTCCAGATCCAGCCCCGGTCGGCCTCACAGTGCTGAGGAAGCGCCCGGGGCCGGCAGCAGGGCGCAGCTGCTGCGTCATCGCTCCGGCTCAAGCTCGTGCTGGAAGGGGCGCTTCTTCTCGCGGCAGTGCTTCTTGTGGGCAGGCCAGTCCTTCTGCTGGCACTGGGAGCCACAGTACCGGGCCACCTGGCAGCGCCCGCAGATGTTGAACTCACGCAGCTGGAAGGACAAACAATACCCACTGCCTCACAGCTGCTCCCGGGAGCAGATGTGGGGCACAAACCTCCAGCCACCCACTCGGCAAGGCCCATGCATGGCCACAGGCACGTACCTGCTTCTCCATCACGGAGCAGGGCGGGTAGCGGCACTCATAGTAGGTGCAGGAGCCCTCTTCCTCCTCCACCACGTCCCCGTTTGCGTTGTAGTACCGTGCCACGTTCAGCACGGGGAACTGCTCCTCTATGGGGTCAGTGGGGAGCTGCTGAATCGCGAGCCAATACAGGCTCTGCTCCCTTCGAGAGAGAAACAGACACCGCACTCAGGCACCCACAAGGTGGTGGCGGGCCCCACTACACAATGCACTGTCTCTTCTGCTCAGATGCCCCCTGCCACAAATGTAATATGGCAGTTGGGTCTCTCTTTGGCCCATCCCAACTGCACACTCCCTGCTCCCAACCCTCAGTGGCACCTAAAGAAGCTGCCCACTGCTTCTGCCCTGGTGCGATGGCCTCCTCACCACTCCTCTCGGGAGCTATCCTACATCCTTCCAAAAAGAGTACCATGCTTCAATGGGCTGGATGCTTGCTGTTGAAATCTACCTGAGAAAAACACTGGTACATGGCTGGCCGGCTGGGAGTGAACAAGCCCTCTAGGCTTCAAAACCAGTAACTCCTGTACTGTGAGAGCAAAGGGAGGAATAAACGACCCCCTGAAACCAGAACACTCATCCACTGAGGCCAACTTTTAGAGACCCAAACTTTAAGAAAGGGCGTGGGGGTGCATAGGCTGCCTTGAGTGAGGTCCCACAAGACAGAACTCAGGCCCAACCAGCTTTCAAAGACAGACAGGGAGGAAAATGAACAGTTTCAAGTGGCTGAGCAGAGATGGAAATGCTGAATTCTCAGCCCCAAGCCGAGAGGCAGAGCAGGAAGAGGCCTAGGCCCCAGAAGAGACTTCTGCTTTGTACCCTCTGCTTGACAGAAATGGGGTGATCCCACCACAAGGAGCCAGCCTGCAGGGGAAGCAGAGGTTGCACATGTTGGGAACCGCAAGGGCAGGAATGATGCCCTGGCCAGCTCTGGACATGAGATTCACATTCAGCTGGCTTGCTCACTGCCTACTGGCCTGGGGAAACAATCCAGGATAAGTGGACCGATCACCTACTGAAGTTTTTAAAACTTCCACTGGCAAGTAAGGATTGCTGTACTTGACCAGCTCCCGAAACAACCCAGGTCCCACTTCTACCAGCAGGAAGTGGGCTGCAAGAGGATCCAGGGCCTCCTGGAGCAGCTCTGGAGGGGAGCAGGCAGAGATGGGCAGTCCCTACGTTTAATTCCCCCCTTTTCCAGATGGGTATCCTTAATTATAATTATGCAACACAAAAGGGTGTCAGGTGACTAGATGAACCGTGCAGCCAGGTCCCAGCCGGAGGTCCTGGAAGTAGAGACAGCCACACTGCAGGGTGGGGGGTAGGCAGTAACCCTGACGACACACCAAGCATGAGAAGCACTGGGCAAGGCAACACAACACAACACACACCAGCATAGACTTTGACTGTGCCTGCCGCGTGTGCTTTCCCTCTCCATAGACAGCTCCTTGGGACCCTTCCCCACCCCTGCAAGCAGTGATTCAAACCAAGCTAACCGGAGGCAAATGCAGGACTCCCCAGATGCCACAGGAGCAAGGTCTTATATTTGGTGGGGCTGCTCCACGGGCAGAAAGCAAGTCTGTGGCTGCTGGTGGCTGCTTGGCCTCCCGAGGGCAGGTCAACACAGAGAAGAACAGAGTCAGGAGGCAGCTCCTACAGCCTTCATTGTTTAGGCCTGGGAGCCAAGTCATGCCCTATGTGTACTTCCTTGACATTAAGCTCAATTCTGCACCTTGCAACCAAAAGTCCAGACTGATATAATCTCCAAAAGGAAAAAACTCTCATCAACTATTATAAAAGGGCCAGCTTCACTCAAGAGCAGAGTGAGAGTGAAGAATACACAACTATGTGATGCTATTGTGAGCCACCGACTGTATAATATGGTTGGACTGTACGTACGTGGATGTTTCTTACTAAAAGCATTACAAAATTAAAAGAAACCCCCAGACCCTGCCCCTCAGAGCCCAACTGGAAATAACCAAGGGTGCCGTCTGGCAAGCGCCCTCGTCAGGGCTGCAGTACGTGAGAGGTCAGGATGCCCATTTCCTGACAGGAGGGTCTGGCCCTCTAGAGCCTGAGGTCATGCCTTCACGTCAGCAAAAACAGTTCACTAAGAGTACTCGCTCTGTCTCTGCCTCTACCGTGCTTGGGCTCCATGTGAACCCCAGAGGCATGACTCCACGAGACTCCATCCCATGGTCAGTAGTGAGACCACATCACAGAGCTAGCACAATGCTCACTGGGAAAACCAGCACTGACAGCGCCAGGCACAGGTAGACACCCCAGGGAGTGCCCCGTGAGGATGCTGGCGAAGGCCTGAGGGTGGGTCAGGACCCTGGGGGGGTGGATGGCTCCTGCCATGGGCTCCAGACGGGCACCGTGCCCTCCTAATGGGAAGTCTCTGGCATCCTGAGCAAAGGGCTGTGTCTCTGGGACCGTGGGGGCCCGGGCCAGGGAGAGCTGCTGATCACTCAGAGATATCATTCTCTCCCATTGCAGGCACAGCACCGGCCAGCTGCCTGGTGAAAAAGTACACAGGAGGAAGCATGGCACATCACAGGGCCTGAACGTCCTGTGAGCATGCGGCCCAGGCAGCCCTCCTGCCTACTTCATCATGGCCGCTGAAGGGAGGTCCCTAGAGCCAATCACCAGAAGAAACACGCAAGTCCTACACCCGTGAGGAAAGGAGGACACCGAACTCTGGTGGCCAAGGTCCTTGAACACACAGACACACAGGGCACCTGGAGCTACACCTGGTTGCCAGCTGCGCAGCCAGAACCCACCGTTGCTTGCTGGAAGTCTCCTCAGCTTTGGGCCAGCAGCCCCAAGGCACCAGCTGCAGGTTGTCCAGGCGATTGTCGACAGTCACGGCGTTGAGATGCACCACCTGGAAGCCAGGCGCAATGCCGCCCCTGTGCCGTTCCCTAGGGGACAGGACAGTGCTTGACCGCAGCCTCCTCTCCCTCACACCTCCATCTGGTTAAAGGTGGACGTCCACCCAGAAGGAAAAACCAGCCACAAGACTTTAACTGGCCCTCATTACACCCAGGGGATGCATAGGGGCAAGGCTGGCCAACAAGAACCAAGCTTCAAGCAGGACAGAGGCTTCATGACAAGTGAGCCACAGAATTGAAGAGCTACATGCCGAGAGCCAAGGACAGAACCCAGACGGACAGCGGAGGGACAGCCAAAAGACAGCTGGTCCTCCAAGTGCTCCCAAACATTCCAGAAAACCAGCTGCCCCTTCCCCATGCACTCCCACAGGCTCAGTGTGAGCCCAGCAAAGGGACCAGCCCACCCTGTCAGGAGCCAATGCCTCAAGGGCAAGTTCACTTGGTATACGAGGACTTTTAGGACCCCCAAAGTAACACAATATGCAGTAGCCATTCTTTTGGGTTAGTGGCCCAGATCCAAGAACAACCCCAAGACTCAAAGGTGAGGCAAGTGGGTCTCATGCGTAACCTCAACCAGGGGCAGGCAATTGCTGCCTCCAGCACCCGGCACACATACAGGCTCACCCAGGACCCATGGAGGGGACACAGGCAGACAAATAAATAGACAGCAAGAGGCAGCTGCCCGAAAATACCCACCACAGCAGCTCATGAAGTAGCCGTCCTGATCCCCGTCCTCGGTTTTTGTCAAAGGCATAGGCAAATATCTTAGCACCATTTCCATCTGCATCTACTTCCATTCGGGCCTGAAAAGGAAGAAAGAAAAGATGTGTTTAAAAAGCCTCAGTCAGGGCGAGCCACGGTGGCTAAGTGGCAAGAATGCTTGCCTGCCATGCCAGAGGACCCGGGTTCGATTCCCGGTGCCTGCCCATGTAAAAAAAAAAAAAATAGTATTACACTACAGTGCCCTTGGTTAAAAAAAAAGCCTCAGTCATTCTCAGGAACAATTCAAATTCTTTGTAGAAAAAAACAAGTGAAACAAATAAGCCAGACAAACAAATGCCAGCCCAGTACCTAAGACCATGGGACCCTCCCTAGGGCTCACTCTCTTGCCATGGCAGTTTCCCACATGGGCACTGAGAAGCCAACCATGTCCGACAATTATTCTTTCTTCTTCTCAGGCAAGAAATGCCCATGAATAACTCTGCAAAATACTGTGGACACAAAGGCAAATATGTTTTCCTAACCCTGAAAAGGCTCACAGTCTAATGAGAGACAAGCCCCCCAAACAATCATGGTAAAAAATGTCAAGGGATGAGATGTAACATGGCAGAGCAACATGAAGAGAAGGGAACAGTTTGGTGAAGAGAAGTTTGTCAAGTAGAGTCCACCGGGGAGAGGCATGAAAGCACCAAGGGCACAGATAGGTGATTGGAGAATGGAAGATGTTTGTGGCAGACAGGAGAACTGGCAGCCCCAAGGCAGGGGAGACAGGCTGAGGTACACGGCAGAGTCTCACTAAGGAACAGGGACTAGAGTCAATTTCACAGACATTTTATCACAAAAATGACAAAATTTGCTTTGTTTTTTAAAGAAGAAAAGTTAACAACCAGAGTGGAGGTGGGGAAAGGCCACATCCTGGGGTCAGGCAGGAGGTCCAGTGGGCAGTGTCAGTGGAACTCCAGGTAGAGGCCAGGACTTTGGACACGGGAGGCAAGATATATCTGGGTTTGGGGTCTCTCACTCCCATAGCACAAGGCAGAAAACTCATTTCTCCAGGCCCTCCCAAGGCTCTCATGGGCTAACCGAAAGCAGAACAGAAAAGGGCCGGACTGTCCTTACCTCGAAAGAGTAGCTCTCCACCAGCGGGATGTCTTGTTCATCTATCAGTGTGTACTTCGTCTAGAAATTAACCAGATGTTTCAAATCATTACACTAGGGAACAGCATGAGGCACTCAAATTATGGCCAAGAGCAGGATGAACTGTGGTTTCTCGTGAAGGAGAAGATAACTAAATGCCCCTTCGGGACCATGGCATGGGGTAAGCCACACCAAGCCACAGGTGGATGTGTTAGAATACAACTGGGACAGGCTTTCGTCTGTCCAGAGGAGTCTGATTCCATGCACACGAGACTCCCCAAGAGAAGTGACACTGAATCAGGCTGACTGCTCACTTCTACCTAGTCAGAGATGGTGGGCACGCTGGAGCAGAGGGAGGGGGCATGACTGAGGAGAATACTCAGGATGTCTCAATTACTGTTTACTAATTAGGACGGGTGGTAAGTACACAGGTGTTCAATAAACTATTCTGGTTAGCTGTCTGTTCAAAATATTCCAAACAAGAGATTTAAGTGATGAGAGATACGGCATCAGTCACTGATTTCCCTTTGAAGGGGTCTCAGAGTTTAATGGGGAACTCAAGCTTCGCTTAGAAAACTACATCCCCAACAGCTGCTGCTGGAGCTGTTGCAGAAAAAGAAGAAAATGGTCACATGACTGGTCTAACTCTTGGAAAGTTACTACTGCTAGCGGATCTGAAACGGCTTCATCTTCATCTGACTGCACACTGCCTCTTCTCTCTCCCACCAGAAACCTCTGCCACCGGTGAAGGAGCCGGGTTCCCACCCAGGCTAAGGTCAAGTGGCTGGTACAGCTGCAGGGGCCATCCGCTGGAAACAGCCAAGCCTCCCGGCTCACAGGTGCCAGTGACAAACACGTAAAGGTTAGGGCCAGGTAAAGGGAATGAAAAAGCTCAAGAGCGGAGGGCAGCAGAGGGAGGCCCTGGACACCCTGGCTTCCTGTCCCTGCTCTGGAGAAACCTGTGGACGCTCTGCCAAATGTGGCCAACCCTTGGCAGCATTAAAACGAACCCCTAAGCACCCCTGCTAACCGAGAGACGCAGAACTCGGCCACCAGTCCACACCGGACCCCCTTTAGCAGGTGTGGAAGTGGCACTGCCTCAGAAAGGGCGCTGCGTTCGACCCGTGCGGCCGCAGGTACAGGCCCCAGCTCGCAAGCACACCTGGACCGGGCCAGGTGAAGCGGGACGAGGCGCGGGGCGCTTGCTCCGAGGGCGGGCCATGCGTCCCGCACGCGCAGCGGGCCCGCGGGGCTGGACCAGCAGCAGCGACCAGGTGCGTCCGCGGGCCGAAGGCGAGCGCCCTGGGCCGGAGGCCGGAGCCCGCCGCGCCGCACGCCCTGCGGGGAGGGTGCACCGCGCCGCCCACCGACCCCGGCCTGGCCCGGCTCCCACCGCGCCCTCTCCCTGCTCACCTTCCCGGCCACCCGGCCGAGCCGGACGATGCCCAGCTTGAAGTCGGTCATGGCCGGGCCTGCGCTCGCCCGGCAGCGCCGCTCCCCCGGGAGGCGCTGGGGCCCGGGCAGGGGCGAGGCCGCGGCGCGCTTGTCCGGGGTCGGGGCCGGCGTTCGGGCGGGCCCCGGACGCGACGGGACGAGGCTGGGCCGGGATCGGGCCGCCGCCGTCGCCACCGCCGCCGGACTTGCCACGCGCCGCCGCCGCCACCGCCGCCGCCGCTGCCGCGCGCACCGCCGCGAGCCGAGGGGGCGGGGCGCCGCCGACACACCCCCGCCCGCGGCCGCCGACCAATCACGAGGCGCGCACCGCGCCGACAGGCGCGCGCCGACACACAACGACCAATAGGAGACGGGCGAGTGCGCCGGCGCGCTAGGGGCAAAGCGAGCGCGGGGGAGGGGCAGGGCGGGGGGCGGCGCCTGCGCGGCCGGCTGGGCGCCGACGTCAGTTTCGCGGGAAGCTTTGGCTGCAGCGGCGGGGGCGGCGGCGGCGGGGGCGGCGGCGGGGGCGGCTTCGCGGTGGCTTGGCGGCCCCGGCCAGAATCCCGCTGACCTTTGGCCGGACCCCGCCGGACCCCGGCCCGGGCCATGCCGCCCCAGGCCCGGACCCCGCCGGACCCCGGCCCGGGCCATGCCGCCCCAGGCCCGGACCCCGCCGGCCTCAGGCCGAGACCCCGCCGACCAGGCCGCCCCCGGCCCGACCCTGCCTCGTTGCCGGTGCTCTCGCCAAGACCGCCCCTCCCGCGCTGTGTCCAGCGGAGGCCCCGACGTCCTTTCGAGACGGATCCTGAGGCAGCTGTGTGGAGTCAGGAGCAGCGAGGAGACTGTGGGAGAGACGCGTGGGCCCTGGCGGTGGGAAGGTGGAGGGAGGAGGCGGACGGACTCCAAGCCTTGGCCAGACGCTGGGAGGCGGGAGGGGTGCCTCTGGAAAAGCAGCACAAGGTCTTACCCATCTAAGCTTCGGGGCTTGCTTGCTGGCCAGGTCACGTAACTGTCCTCGTGTGTCCTGGTTTGCCTGCTCTCCTCCCTTCTCTTTGCGGAGGCTAGGTCAGTCCCACCACGTGATCTGGGGGCTTTAACCACGCAGTTCATCCTCAGGGTCCACCGACCCTTACTGTAAGCTGGGGTGATGCTCCAGGATGGAGAATTGCTGCTGGGAACAGAAAGTCCTGTGACCAGTTCTTCCCGGAAACAGGAACTCCAGGGACCATCCTGGGTTACAGACTCCAACAAGAAAGCTGAGACCCTCTCAGAGAGGAGCTAAGTGGGGCCTTGGCTGGCATGTGTCAGGATTGAAACAGGAGCAGTACTGCCCCTCTTCCCCCCCCCCACTCCCCCGCCCCTGCCAGGATTGAGGTGGGGCAAGTCCTGTGTCCATCAGCAGAGGGTGATCCCCAAGCACTGGGGACCAGGGGTGGTCCCCCAAACCTCCTTTCTTATATGCTGGGTTATGTTTTAGAGACAAGATCTGCAAAGGGTTTTTTGTGAGAGACCAGAAATTCCGTCCGTGGATCCCTTGAGACTTGTCTGTTCCCCTGAATGTCCTGGAGGACAGGAAGGACTGGCAGGTCCTGGCCTGGGTGGAGATGGAGGATCTGGTCCTTACTGCTCGCAGTACATGACCTGCCAACTTCAGATTGGCATAAACGTAGTGAGATTATTAGAAAGTTCTGTATGGAATTAGAGTGCTGTTCTGGTTTGCTAGCTGCAGTAATGCAATATACGAAAAATGGAATGGCTTTTAAAAAGGGCAATTTGATAAGTTACAAGTTTACAGTTCTAAGGCCATGAGAATGTCCCAATTAAAGCAAGTCTATAGAAATGTCCAATCTAAGTCATCCAGGGAAAGATACCTTGGTTCAAGAAGGCTGATGAAGTTCAGGGTTTCTCTCTCAAGTGGAAAGGCACATGGCGAACAAGGCATCTGCTAACTTCCTCTCCAGGTTTCTTGCTTCATGAAGTTTCCTGGAACCGTTTTCCTTCTTCATCTCCAAAGGTCACTGGCTGGTGGACTCTGTGGTTCTCTCGTCCTTCTTTTGTGGTTTTGTGGCTCTCTACTTGTTCTCAAAAGGAAATCTCTCCAAGATGTCTCTTCTATAGGATTCCAATAAACCAATCAAGACCCACCTAGAATGGGTGGAGACACACCTCCATCTAATCACGTTTAATACCCACAATTGATTGAGTCACATCTCCGTGGAGATAACCTAATCAAGTTTCCAGCCTATAGTGCTGAATAGGGATTAGAAGAGATGTTGCTCCCACAAGATTGATTAGGATTAAAACACCCCTTTTCTAGGGTACATGAATCAGTTCAAACCAGCACAGGTGCCATAAAGAGGTTGGGCTTTGTGTGGTGGAGGCATCTGGGTGCTCATGTAGAATGGTGGGAAGTGTTGGTGCCTTAATGTGGGTTTCCCCAGAGGTCAGCCTGTAACAGGAATTTGAGTGCCAGCTGTTTGTTTGGGAGGGGACACGAAGCAATGGGAGGGCCTGGAGATGCCATGCAGGAGAGAAGGGTAGCCAGCAGGGAGCATTGTTGATCCAGCCCAGTGACAGCGGCTGCACTGGGGCCTCAGAGGCAGCACAGGACACCCTCAGGTTACCTCGCCGAGGGGTGAGGGGTACTCACCCCTGACCTCGGCAGTCATGGGCTGGGTGCTGCTGCTGGGGAAGTTCAGCCCTCAGCATGTCTAGCAGAACTAGGTCCACAGCAGGAGAAAAGCATCAGGTGATGGAGAGCAGAGATGTCAGTGCAAGGTCTTGTGGGCAGGGTCCACCTGTCTTGCGGGGGACATGTACCTGGACAGCTTTGAGCAATGTAACAACTTCACCTCCTGGGTTTCAATTCAGTCCCCAAGTATAATGAGCACAGCAATGCCTACCCCTTGGTGATGTGAGGATGACATGAGGTGACAGTTCTCTCTCTTGCGGCTCCCACTCCCACCAACATCCCACCCTCCCCAGAAGGAAAACCCTGCACCCCACATCTGCCTCCAGCTACTGCCCCATATTCCTGCTGCCTTTCACAGCACACATTCTTGAAGGAATTGTCTGTGCTTCTTGCCTCCTCTGTGTTTTCTACTGTTTCATAACAGATTGCCAGAAATGTAGTGGCTTTAAAAAAATATGAATTTATCATCTCCCGGTTCTATACATCAGAAGTCCTGGTGGCTTTGGTTGGTTTCACAATGCCAAGCCGAAGAGTTTGCTGCCTTGGCGCTTCTTTCTGGAGGCTCTGGGGCAGAATCCACTTCTAGCCTCTTTCAGGTCTTTGACGGTGGTTGTAGGAGGTATCTGTTTCTTTGCTTTTCTTTAAACTTTGGGTCATTCTCAGACTTTAGAGGCCACCTGCATTTCCTGGCTCATGGCCCCCTTCACCTTCAAAGCGAGCAGTGGCAGGTTAAGTCCTCACGCTTGGAATCTCTCTAACCTCCCCTTCTGCCTCATCTTCCTTCCTTCAGCCAGAGAACGTTAACTGCTTTTGAGTGCTTGATGTAATCAGAGTGGGCCCACTCAGATAATCTCTGTATTTTCAGGTACTGATTGGTGGTTTGAAGCTGTATATACCCCAGAAAAACATGTTCTTAACATTAACCCATTCTTGTGCGTGTGAATCCACTGCAACCAGGAACTTTTTTTTTCTTAATTTTTTATTAATTTAAAAAAAAAATTACAAGAAAGAAACACAAACATTTTTAATATATGCTCATTCCGTTCTACATATATTATCAGTAATTCTCAATATCATCACATAGTTACATATTCATCATCATGATCATTTCTTAGACCGTTTGCATCAATTCAGAAAAAGAAAAAGACAACAGAAAAATAAAACTAAAACAAAAAAAAATTTTTACATACCATACCCCTTACCCCCCCCTTCATTGATCACTAGCATTTCAAACTAAATTTATTTTAACATTTGTAAGCAGGACCTTTTGACAAGGCTACTTCAGTTAAGGTGGGACCCACCTCACTCAGGATGGATCTTAATCCTCTTACTGGAGTCCTTTATAAATGGAATGAACAGAGAGAGAGAGAGAGAAAGCCCCAGAAGTAGGAAGCTGAAGGCAATGAAACAAAACTTGGAAGAGGAGGGAAAGACCAGCAGATCCGGCTTGTGCCTGGCCATGTGGCAGAGGAGCCCAGGATCGCCAGTAGCCAGTCTTCAGGAAGAAGGCTTCACCTTGATGATGGCTGGACTTGGACATTTTCTCAGACGTTAGCAGTAAGCAAATAAATTCCTGTAGTTTATAGTTATATGCCTTCTCCATAATATCTGGAAGTGGAAGCAATTTATTATGTGCAAGAGTGGAAGCAAATTATTAAAATCTACAGATTTTAATTTTTAAGTAGAGTGAGCATGTTGAATTTAAATATGAATAACCCCAACAATTTTCAGTTTCTGTTTTGCTTTGGTCATACTTTGGTGTGTGTTCATCACCCATCAGTTGTGTGTGAGGGTGTATCTTCTATATGAATATTGTTTCAAGTTTATATGGGGAAAATTGGAACTAAACATTTCATCGTCCCAAGTCTGCAAAAGAAGCACAATTATATTGCTTTGTCTTGCTTATAGTTACTAAATCATTACTTTTGAAAAAATAATTCCTTTGTTTAAGTTGAACGATTTCATGGTAAAGAAACCAAATCAGTAACCGTTGCTACATTCGCAAAGTCCCATTTGTCATGTAATATGACTCATGCATAGGTTCCAGGGGTGAGGAACAACCTTGGGGGCCATTCTGACCAGCACACCAAGTCTCTTGGCTTCCATCCCCACCACTCCACTCCAACTACCCTTGTTGAAGTCCCAATAACCTCTGTACTGCCAAGTCCACTGGTCACTGTGGCATTGCTCAGCAGCTGTTGAGTGTCCACCATGGTGTTGTAGCCTCTAGAGGATACTTTAGTGAACAAAACAAACAGAAACCTGTTCACATTCCAGTGAGAGGGGCAGAAAATATGCATAACTAAGCAATATGCTGTGTTAGGAAGCAATAAACACTATGGGAAAATAAGTAGATTGACATAAGGGAGCTAGGGATTCTCTTGTGGAAGAAGGTGGCTAAGATAGGTTCATCAAGAAAGCAGCACTTGAGCAAACTGTGAGGAGGGGAGGAAGTGAGCCATATGGGCCTAGAGGGGAAGAACAGCTCCAGCAGAGGGAGCAGGCAAGGGGAAGGGCCTGAACTTGGGACATACCTGGCCCTTTTGAAAAATCAATGGCTAATTGCAGTTGAACTGGAGCTAACAAGGGAGAGAGAGTAGGGGATAAGGCCAGAGGAGGAAGAGGGGGAGATCATGTAGATGCTTGTAAGGTCTTCAACCTTCACACAGATGGGAAGCCACTGGAGCGTTTGAGCAGATTAGTAACTTTCAACAGACTTGCTCTGCGTGCTGTGAGAATATAGTTTGTAGGAGGACAAGAGAGAAAGCAGGAAGATTGTCTAGAAAATGAATGGAACAGATGATGTCTGGACGCTTGTGGTGGCAGTGGTCTGTATCAGTCAGGGCAGGCATGTTTGTGATGCAGTAAGAAATCATCCCACATTCTCTGTGGCTTACAAAATAAAATGTACTTCTTGCTCATGCTACATGCTATAAGTTCCATTGGACGGTAACGTCCTTTAGAAGTCAGGAGGGCAGTTGAGTATCTTGAGTATAGGCTTCATAGAGATATCCAGGCTGAGAATATAAATTTGGGATTCATGGTCATACTTATTATATTTTAAGATGTAAAACTGGGTGAGATCATCATGGGAGAGAGAAGAGAGGTAAAAAAACTGACCCCTGGGTATTCCCACATTAAGGGAAAGGGGTTGGACAGAGGAGGAACCATGAAACAGAGCTAAGATGGACAAAAGGAGGAAAACCAAGGGGGAACCCTGTCTGGGCAGCTAAGTGAAGGCAGTCTGTGTGGGAGAGCAATTCTGTAAAATACTGCCATTAGATCCTGTGAGCTAAGGATTGGGATTTAATTAATGGATTTAGCAACATAGGGGTTACTGATTACCTTGATAAGTACACTTTTTTTTTTTTGGCAAGGGCAGGCACCGGGAATCAAACCCAGGTTTCTGGCATGACAGGCAAGAATTCTGCCTGCTGTCTCACCGTGGCCCGCCCTGATAAATACACTTTTGATCGAATGGTGGGGGAATCAATCCAACTAGTTGGATTAAAAGGTTGGGAGAAGAGGAAAGATTGGAGGAAATGGTGGATCAGGAGCTCCAGGAATCAGTACCTCCAAGAAAACAATGACTGAACTGCCACTAACTGTCTGAATCAAGCTTTTTGGAACTCCAGAATCTACTAAAACCCTTGCATTTGCAGCATCCAGAGAAGAGCTGGATGAAAAGGCTCGTAAATTTTGGTATCGGTGAATTTCAGCTTCCATGAAGAGGCTACCATTTGCCATTCCTCAACGACATGGCAGGCAGCCTTGTTTGTTACTGGTTCATCTGGCTAGGACCAAGGTAGGCAGTAAGGACCTTGTCCTCCAAAGACTGGGGAGAAAGGGGGTGTGTGGTCTGATTTCTGACTGCTACTTTTAGTCACTGGAGGGCTGGCACAGACCAGAACCATTGTTCCATTTTCACCGACAGAAATAGTGGACAAGTCATAAAGGGACAGGACCTTTTTTTCTTTCCCCCATTTGGGATGAAAAATAATTTGGAAAACTCACTAACTGAATGGCTACAGCTGTTAACAAGGAAAAAAAAAGAAAAAAAATAGCAATCCCAGAGGAGTGGGAGAATTAGCGTTCCAGAATTATTATAATACTCAGTATTCCAATTTTGTTTTTTTTTTTTTAATTACACAATGTGTGAAGAAACAGAAGTATGGCCCATCCTCAGGAAAAAAAAATAATTTAACAGACACCATCCCTGAGGAGGCTTATACATTGAAATTATGTATTTATTAGTCAGAGAGGTTAAATCAACTGTCTTCACTATGTTCAATGAGCTAAAGGAAAGTAGGAAAACATTCTTTGAACAAAATAAAGACACAGAAATTATTAAAGGAACAAACCAGAAATTCTGGAGCAGAGGATTACAATAATTGAAATGAAAAACACATTAGAGTGATTCACCAGCGCAGCAAACATGAAGACAAAACTGTTGAAAATATCCAGTGTGAGAAGCAGAATGAAATAAATAATGGGGAAAAAAATGAAAAAAGTCTAAGGGGCCTGTGAGACACCATCAAGTGTACCAATATATATGCATCACTAGAGTCTCAGTAGGACAAGAGAGACAAAAAGGGACAGAAAAAGTATCTGAAGAAATAATGACTGAAATTTCCCCAAATCTGATGAAAAAGACATGAATGTATGCATCCAGAAAGCTCAAAAACTCCAAGCAGGGAACACTCTAAGACATCTGCACCAGGACACATTATGGCAAAATTGTCAAAATCCAAAGGCAAAGAGGATTTTGAAAGCAGCAAGAGAGAACGAATCCCCTCACATAAGAGCCTTCTCCAATGATACTGACAGCGGATTTCTCATTAGAAACTATGGAGAAAGGGAGAGATGTTTATTTGGTGCAAAGTTTGTATTGTGGGTAGTGGATTTTCTAATTTAACTTACATAGTCAGTTTAGTTGAACACTATAGATACATGGAATCTTGAATAGGGAATGAGACCTTGTTAATTTGTCCAGGTTAGTGTGATGCCCCAATAAATACCAGAGTGATTTGGACAGTGAATAAAGAAGTATTTGCAAAGTCCCCTTGGAGGATGGGGAAAAAGGGAAAAATATTGAACTTCCCCATTTGGAGAATTTCTGATATTCTCACAAGGAGTGGGGACAACAAAATAAATTAGGCTAGGTCCTGGAGTGCCAAGATGGCCGCTAGTGAGGTGTAGGATTTACTTCGTCCTCCAGATCAGCTACTAAATAGCCAGGAACAGTACAGAACAACTGCTGGGGCCACGTCAGTGACCGGA
>PVIY010045461.1:0-19074 GCA_004026745.1 Myrmecophaga tridactyla | reverse complement strand
TGCATTTTAAATGAATGGATCCGGAAAAGAGAGTCAGGGTTTGCTATTTAAAGGGATCCAGTAGAAATCTCCTTATAACTGGAAGAATAGTCACCATATACACAAACCAGTTATCTTCTACTATATAAATAGTGTAAATCTGTAATTTTTAATATCGGGTTTGCTTGAGTGGGATAACATGGATTTAATTTACACAATTTAAGTTCCTTTAAATAGAAGAGTTTATATATATTATAGTACGATTGCATAAATAGCTACAGCAACTAAACAAACAACCAGGTGACTACACCTAGCATGGGATTCTGAATACCCTTTTCTAATCCAGTTTTGATACAAACTAGTTGACTGATGTTAGGCAACTCATTTAACTTGTGAACAACTTGGTTTCTTCTGAAACTGAGGGGGGTTGGATTCAATTATTTTTAATTCTCTGATTTTTCTACATAAACTAATTAGTTTAACTTTTGTGCCTAATGAAAAGGAAAGTTGATATACATCAGGATAAATTTTCTAAGAATAATTTTTATGTTTCTCAGGTGCTTTTTAGTGCTATTAAATCCAAGCCTGCATAATACTTCCACTGGGTTGTGATTTTGCAAGATGTTTTATGTATTCAGCCCATTTACTCCTGTGAAGCAGGGAATATTGCTTGAAAAAGAAAATAAGTGTGTTCTGCTATCCAAATGATAATCATTACACTTATGACCTTTTTTCAATGAAATTGAAAAAATTCAATTTTTCTATTGAATTTCTCTGTGTTTTATTACCCCTTATTCAGTCAATCACCATACATTCCCCTGAAGATGGCTACTATTACTGTCAGAGATAGACTTATAAGATTTACTTTTTAAGCATATTTGTACTCTGACCATTAATGAGAGAAGACAGATGAATTCGTTTTTCCATCCCTGGCAGACAAAAAGAAACATACTCAGAGTCAAACAAATAATGGAGCACATACTTCTTTGCTTCAAAACAGAGATTGCTGGAATCCGGACTGCTGCATATCGTTGTGCAGGTTTTACACTGCACAACTCTTGTGACACCATTAACAACACGTGACTGGTGCCCCTGGCACTGTGCAGGTTACAACCTGCTGATCCGTATGCTGAGGCCCTTGCTGGGATGTATAAAGGACTTTAGCTCATTTCCAGGGGAGAGAGACTATTCTAATGGTAGTGCATGCCACACTATGGGGTTTACACTAGAAAGCCTCTAACTAGAGTTAAGGTAAATCAGTCAAACACCCAGTGCCCACAGCTGACACATATTTCTCTTTACTTCACTACTAAATTCCTACAATCTAAGGATATACCTGCTGTCTCCATTTTTCATTATATTCTCAACTCCCTGCAGTACAGCTTCTGTTGAACCAACTTACTAAAATTGTGTTCTCACGGTTCATCAGAGACATGGTATTGACTAGATTTTTCAGCCCTCATTTTCTTTGGCCTCTCTCCAGCATTTAACTGTGCTGGTTGATACTCTTTCTATGGCCTTTCTTGATGAAGCGGTTTTCTCCTTTAGATTCAGTGATAGACGGCGGCAGTCCTATCAGACGGGCACCCTATATGGATGAAACTTGTATTTTATTAGCAAAGTTGCCAAATACATCCTACGTGAGGGAAAAAAATCACTTGGGTGCCCCTAAAGTGAGCCTCTCTTAGGGGAGGGGCAGGAAAAGAAGCTTCCATCAAAGAGACCTAACACCCGCCCACCCAGTGTTTCCGAGCCAGCTGGGGCACTAATCCACTGCAGCTATAACACCATAATGTGTCTTTCCTGAGACATCAGGAGCTAAAACACGGTATCACTGAGGCCACCATGAGAGTGGATACTTTACCCAGCTCCTGTTACCTTGACCCAACTCTCCAAGATAAACTGCTATTCATTCACAGACAGAAAATTCAGATAGGATTGAGGCAGACCCGGCATCCCCCAGCCCCAAACTCTCATAAGCTCTCAGGTGCCTGGACATCAACAGGGATAGAATAAAACCTTAAAAGTGTATAAACGGCAGTGCAACAGTGGCTCAGTGGCAGAATTTTCACCTTCCCTGCCGGAGACCTGGGTTCAATTCCCGGTGCCTACCCATGCAAAAATGAAGTGTATAGACAAGACTTTAGGACCTCTATTTTCAAAGATAGGAATGGGAAAGGATCTCAAATATTTGTACTCTATGGAAAAACTGGATACATGGCTGTGACACCAAGTAGGGGGGTGCTCCAGTTAAAGCATTAAACTCTATGGATCCTTCTCCTTCCCCTTTATTTACCCTTCAGCTCTTTCACCACATTTTCTTCCTCATAACTCCACCTCACCTATTGCTATCTCTAAGATGTAGGCTAAGGTTTACTTCATCCTTTGCTATTCTCTATCTATCTTCTCGTTCTTAGGGAGTTCATATACTCCCACAACTTCAGCAATCTCCTAGGGCAATAATTGGAGAAATCCCTTGATTTGAAGACAGCTGAAGAGTGATGCTGAAGATATAATAATTACACAGTCAGCCCAAACCAAAAGTAAACGATTGAAAAAAAAAAAAAGATAACAATGCAAGATAAACCAATATACCTAAAGAAAAGAACAGATCCCATCCATGAATAACTGAAGGGCAATGGACTTCAAAAGGTCAGAAAAGTAAAGACATAGCCAGTGAAATGAAAGTGATTTTGTTGACTTGAAAGACAGAGTAAGCCTCACTATCAGCAGGGACTTACCTAGTTCCACTCAAAGAAAGACCTCTCTCCAGCAAAACAGCTTTCTAGGTTTCAGACATTAAAGACAAATTAATTCTCTTACAAGTCTCAAAATAACAAAAAAATAAGGAAAGAATAATGTTTTAAGTAGAGAGGAGGAACGATACTGCACTTTGTATCAAGTGAAGGGAGAAGGAGGCTTGGGGAGAGCATTTATAGAAACCAGAGAATAGGTGTAAGCACACAGCCCACCAGCCCTGCCAACCCTCCTCTCTGCGAGAATGAGGTCTGCCAAGACCTGATGACTGAAATAATTTGGCACCAAATTCTTGATCTACAAAGATCGCCATAAAAGGCGATGGGAAAATTGAGAACAGATGAAAGCCATTCAAGGAAGAAAAATGTATTAGATTAGAGATGAAGGTCAAGGTTAATGATACGAAGCAAATCAAGGAGACAGAGAATTAAAGGGATTATGGAGCTGAACAACACCATAAGTAATAGGCAGATGGGGACACTTTAGTTATAAGTAAAGCGATTTTCAAGAATATTCTGGGAATTTTCATTTAAAAAATGGATTGTATTCTGTAAATATATACTTATTAAAGGCAAATAGTCAAATCTAAGCAATCATATTCTGTGAATGTAGTGAAATAAAATTGGATTTTTTCAAGCATTGAAATGTGCCCAATTCCACGAAGATTAAGGACATGGGGGGAGTAGTTCTCAAACAATGCTAAATCTTGGAAGAAAGCCACTACACCAGACACAAAATGTTTTCAACACAATGAATATATACATAAACTACTGTGAAACTTGTGGAACCTAGCCATGCCAATATTAGACAATGTATTAGTCTAAATGCCTACAAACATTTTTAAAAGGAGAAAATAAATTCATTTCTAAAATTGTTAAATAAGGATGAAAAGGCAAGCCAAAACAAAGGTTGAAAACTAATAAAATTTGAAACTAAAACAAACAATATGGAGAAAGAGAGAATAAAATGTATCTATAAAAACAATAGTTAGCTCTTGAGATAAACTTTTAAAGAGCAGAGTTCCAGTTCCTGCAAAGATGGTGAGTTAAACTGGTGCCCTCTCCCTGATCGAGCCTGGTCAAGCTATAGAGGAAAACTTGGAACACAGGGATATGGAAAGCCTTGGGGAGACCAGAGCCAAAGCTGTGCTACAACTGATTTGTGTGAAGGTGCTCAGACTAGGGCTGAGGGCTGTCTCCTGCCTGGGAGAAGCTCAGCACAGAAGAGCTACATGCATTCCTGCTTCATCCCTCCTCCACACCGCAGAATTCATGATAACAAGGCGGATTGGTGCAGGTGTCTACAGGGGTAATGTCAGAGCAAAGCCTGGAGGAGAGGCCGGGCGCTGGGGCCCACAGGTGGGGTTGACCAGCCTCGGGCACTCAGGCCCCTGCTTCTCCCTCGCCAAACCCCAGGGCCGCTCGATTACAATCCTGCAGTACCTTCTGTTTAGCTTCTCTCCTTGAGGGGTTTGAAGGTCAAGTTCTCACCTGAAGAATTACCTGCTGGGGATTCAGCAAAGGAAGTGAACAGCTAGGAGGTTTTTTTTTTTTTTTTTGTGGTTTGGTTTGGTTTGGTTTGGTTTTGGCTTTGGAAGTTGGGAGTTATCTGGTTTCAGCTTTTTCTTGTCTTCTCATTGTACTTATGGGTGCTGACACAAAGATCTATTCTTTCATCCTCCCTCAGTGTGCATCTTGAGGCAGAATGACCAATCCCTCCCAAGAAGAAAATGAAGTAATTTTAAACTACTGAAGAAAAACTTGAGGGATGCAGGGGAAAAAGAAAAGATATTTGTAGAGAAATTTGTTGCCCTAAACATTTTTTTCAGAAAAGAAAAAATAACTTCATAAGTTAGAAAAGAAACATAAAAGGAACCCAGAAAATATAGAAGAAAGGAGATATCATCAATACACAAAAGTTTGCATTTCTGTACACCAGGAACAATTTTTTAAAAGTAATTGTTAAAAAGATTCTTCCTTTTCTTTAATATAGATTTACAACAGTAACAAATACTGTACTATAAAGAGCTTAGGAATAAATCTAACCAAATATGTACATGTTTGTAGAAATTTATGAAACTAGACTGAAAAATCATTAAAGAATATCTAAATAACTGGAGTGTCAGTCCAGGTACATATATAGGAAAAATAATATTCTAAAGATGTCAATTCTTCCCAAATTGAATCTTCATATTTAATGAAACCTAAACCAGAATCCCAACATGGTTTTTCACAAAATATTACATACTGATGTTAAGATGTATATGGAAAAATAAAGAGCCAAGAATAGTGATGACATTTCTGAAGACAAAAGGTAAAGAAAGGAAACTTGCCATGCCAGATATTAAAAATTTATTATGAAGATGCAATAATTAATTAGTGAGACATTAATGTGAGGATAGACGAGTTAACCAATAACTTACAATGGAAGCACCAAGAATAAGGATTCTTGAATATAAAGAAATGTGATAGGCAACAGAAGTGGCACTGCAGGTTAGCTGGAAATATATAGATAACTATTCAATAAATGGAGTGAAGAAAATGGTTATCTGCATGGAAAAATAAATAAAGCACTACTTCTTCTTCACACTATCCCAAAAAATTATTTCCAGGTAGATTTAATTCCTAAATATTAAAGCAACATTTTAACATTTAAACTTTTAATAGTTCAGATATGTTCTATGACCTTGAGATAGGGCAAGATTTCTTAAGACACAATAAAGTGTTAACTATGAAGAAATATGTAGGTGAATTTAACTATTAGGAATATTCTTTTCATTAAGATAACTTAATAAAAGTGAAAACGCAAAGTACAAGCTATATGTAAACAATTTCAAAGTCATCAACAGGAGAGTGGTCAGAAAAGTCTGAAATAGTTGCATGAAAGAATATTATATATGCATATATAAAGGAATATTAGTGAAAATGAATAAACTGTAGCAATAAATAATAATGATGATGAATCTTAGCAACACTATACTGAATGAAAAAATGAAATCCTAGAAAATTAGAGCATGTTACAATGTTACCCTTTCCTTGACTCACAGTCTATGATCAAGTATTTTCATTTTAGTAAAAGCGCTATTCCAAAACCTAATTCCTGCCTCACTCACTCAGGCCAATTGAATTAAGAATTTTAGCACCAAGTTTTAAGAAAAAGACCTATTTCTTATAGCCTTTTAGGAAATTTTCGCACCAATCACTTGTCCACTCTCATCTCCATGCTTGGGTCTAAGCTTTCTCTCTCGGTTGAAGTGGCAAGGGATAATCTAGTAGGAACTCTCCCTGGATCATGACCCAATCCTCTAACTTTAGTGATTTATTTTGGGTGAAGCCAAAAGACAAGCCTGACTTCAAAGTATCTGCTCTTTTCTTGTTATCCGTAAATGTGCTACTCAGAGGTGGCACTGACTTCCCTCGTGCCTGATTTCTGCCTCAGGCCAGCTACCTGCACAAAGAACCCAGCACTTATCCAGGTTGTCAAAATGCAGCAATCATGCATTTTGCCAGTCATCAGTTACACATGAGTAACATCTGCTTCCTCAATAGAAAAAAATATACTCCGCCCTAATTCTCCTTCCTTATGTCATGCTCTCTCTGGCTGAGGTTTTACACTTGCTATTCCCCTACCCTGCACGTTCTTCCTGCCTGTTTCCCTGTTTCCCGGCCTTCTCTCACTTGAGTCTCAGGTCTCAGGGTTTGACATCTGTCTCCTTAGGGATTCTTTCCCTGACTTTCCACACTGGGTTTGGAAACCTTGCTTTGTGTTCCTTCACCACCTCTACCTACCCGCATCGTAACCCTTATCACACTGCTCCGGAATTGGGTATTTACTCACCTGAATCACCCATTAGAGTATAACCCTTTGAGGAATTGCTCTGAGAACATCACCTTTCTTTAATGTCACCAATCTCTAACAAAGAGCCTGGCCCAGAAGAGGGATACAGTAAAGTTTTATTGACAAAATGTCTAATCTTTCTCATAATATACTGTAGTAAATTCCAACCAGATTTAAAGACTTCAGCAGTTAAAAACAAAAATAAAATTGGAGAAAGTATATGGAATCTCAGTAGAGAGGAGAAATGATTCTAAATATTTAAAATATTGATGTTTCAGTTTGCTAAAGCTGCTGGAAGGCAATATACCAGAAATGGGTCAGCTTTATAATGGAATTTATTAATTTACAATTTAGAGTTCTTAAGCCATGAAAATGTCCAAATTAAGGCATCAAAATGATGCCTGGACTCTGAATAAAAGCTGCCACTATCTGGGACACCTTTGTTACATGGGAAGGCATATAGCTGGCATCTGCTGGTCCTTCACTCCTGGGTTTCAATGCTTTCAGCTTCTGGTTCCAGTGGCTTCCTCTCTCTTCCTCTCTGGCTCTCCACTTTTCTGTCCTTTATCTTCTCATAAAGGACTCCAGTAAAAGGATTACGATTCATCCTGAATGAGGCAGTCATATCTCAATTGAAATAACCTAACCAAAAGGTCCCACCTGCAACAACTCTGCGTGTAATTGTTGAAGCACATTCTACTGTATGAATATAACGTCATTTATTAATCCGCTCACTGGTTGATGGACATTTTGATTGTTTCTCATTGTTAGCTATTATGGATAAGACTACTATGAGCATTCACACACAAGTCTTTGTGTGGACATATATTTTCATTTCTCTTGGGTAAATATCTTGGTGTTTGCAAAAAGAAGTAAAACAAAATAGAGTTTTTATGGCTAAGAGATTTTAAACAGAGTCAGGAAGTCATTCTGGAGGTGACTTTAGACTGGTCTCAGCCAGATTCCACAAACAGCCCTGGTTCCCCAAACCCCCAGTGATATCTGGACCATAAAACAGAACCCAAGATAAAGAACTCAGTAAACCATCTAACCTAAAGGACATTTGGAGCATCTTGAGTATCCACCAACCACAAACAACTTATGTGATTCTCCTCTTTTCTTTAAAACCCCTTGCTTGTTGGAAGCGCCAACATAGGGACACAATTTGGGTTGCCACCCAAATCTGTTTCCCAAATTGCAATTCTGAGACCCCAAATAAACACCTTTCTGCCTTGCCAAAAAAAAAAAAAAAAAAAGAGCATGCCCTTTTCTGGGGTATATAATAGCTCTAAACTATTGAGGTTTATCATCAGAGAAAAGATGGATATTTCTGTAAATTAAAAAAATGTTTAAAAATTTTAGTCTCTAATAATAATAATGTGGGGGTTATTGGAAAAGAAACTGTTCTAACAAGGAGATCTTGAACAGAGGTAAGAGTCTCAAATAGCTAGTAAGTTATATTGGCTTATAAAGGCAATTAGGGAATTTCTAAAGGGGAAGTTACAGTAATTGGTTGACATTTCGATTTCTTTTTATACTGGAGGATTTTATAAAGTGGGAAATAATCACAGACTGTTTATTTCTGATAGGTTATATCTAGTGGATTGAATCCAACTTATTTCCAATTGCCGTTTAAATTGTAATTTTGTACAGTAGATTGTGTTTCCTCAGAAAGCCCCTTTTATTTTATTTTATTTTTGTATGGGCAGGCACCAGGAATCGAACCTGGGTCTCCAGCATGGCAGGCAAAAACTCTGCCTATTGAGCCACCATGGCCCACCCAGCCCCTTTTCTTACTTTTTAATTTTTTTTGGCATGGGCAGGCACCGGGAATCGAACCTGGATCTACAGCACAGCAGGAGAAAATTCTTGTCACCAAGCCACTATTGCACCAACCCCTTTTATTTTTAATTTTTGAAAAACATCCCTGTCACTTCTCAGAAAAAGGTCACTCCCAGCACTGCTCAGGCAAGCAGCTGCCATTTTATTTTATTTAACAGCACCCCCACTTTTGGTCATTTCTCCAATTATCTCACTGGGAACTG
This sequence comes from Myrmecophaga tridactyla, assembly GCA_004026745.1. Classification (NCBI taxonomy): domain Eukaryota; kingdom Metazoa; phylum Chordata; class Mammalia; order Pilosa; family Myrmecophagidae; genus Myrmecophaga; species Myrmecophaga tridactyla. The sequence continues at coordinate 10,456 of PVIY010045461.1, read as the reverse complement.
GACTAAAATACTTCAGTCACTAACCTCTATCTCTCAAGTTGGTGGGCATGATGGTCTCAATATGGGGAGATAGCAGCAGACTCAGTTTTACTACCTCCCTTTAAATGTTCGTACAGTTTTTTTCTTGATTCTAGTGAGGTGTGTTGAGTGGCTGTTTAATTACATTTAAAACTCTCAGAGTGGGGTTTCTTATTCACTGGAATGGACCATTGTCACAGTTCTGTTTTTGAGTCAGGGAATTTATTATTAATCTCATTTTTATTTTTAGTTTCAATACAGCAGTGACAACCTTTTCTTATCTCTATAATATTTTGATAAACATGTAAGTGAAAGCATAAGATCAATAGTACATTAGTTGTCTTTTTATCTTGTCAGACTAAAAGGTTACTTACTGTTGAACAATGTATAAGAAACATTTATATATTAGGATGTTCTAAGTTTTCATAATCAGGCTCAATATGTTGTAAAGTCATATAATCAGGTTCTTACTGTCCCTGCCTTCTATTTATGTTTGTAGGTACTATGTGTTCTGGACTCATCACTAAAATTAGCTGATGTTGTAAGGCAGGTAGAGATTTGTTTCTTGGGGGCAATTATACTGGAAGAGCAACAAATATAACAACAGCAACACATAGTTAGTAAAATAAGTTCCCCCAATATAATTCTTAAGAGGTCTCATATGGGTCCATCAAACCGGTTTCCAATACCTTGAAGCAGATCAGTCCAAATAAGTATGTGTAGTCTTTTAGGAGTAAGGAGTAAAGTACTTTTAGTGGGTTTCAATTTGATTAATGTCTCAATTGCCTATGTTTAGGCCACTCAGGTAAATTCTATCACCCGGGAGCAAACATAATTATAGCCAATTATGCTAGTGCCGGGACTCTAGGCCAAGGTAAGTCTAGAGTCTCTGATAACTTTAATTTTAGTATACTATTTATTCTTTCAACCTTATCAGAGGACTGAGGATGGTAAGGATAGTGTAAATGTTGATGAAAGGGATGACTCTGCAAAATTCTCTAATTAATTGATCAGTGAAAGAACTGCTACATCATTAGAGAGTGCAAAGAAATGCCCCAAGTGGGAAATATATTCTCTAATAGTTTCATAGTACTGTAAGTGTATCTACCTTCTGGCAGAGCAATACTTCAACTCATCCAGAGAACATACAAACCATACATGATATATATATATAAATATATATATAGTGGGTATAGCTTTATATGTATAGTTGAATAAAGTTCACCTATCAGTGTTGAAATAGCCCTCTGGGGGGGATCTGACATTCAGGTGTCATTTTAATTGCCTTTCTTCAGTTATAAGTGAGGCAGGTATAGCATGTATAAATATTTCTGATAACTTGATAAAAATTTTCCCACCAATGTTTGGTCATAACTTCTTTTACTTTTTGGGCTCCATGATGGATACTTTCATGGAGGCTTTTGATTAGAGGCTCTTTTAAGGATTCTAGGGAGAACAGACAGCAATCTAGACCTTCCCAAAATCCATTGTTAGGATTTATTTTATATCCCTCTTGTTATCAACCATCTTTTTCAAATTTAGAAGCTGAAAATTGAGATTTAACCAATTCTTTTACAGTGGTTTTGTTTTCTGCCAATTCTTTCTGGCCAGTCCTAGGAGACACTTTAGTCAAGATACAAAGTTTGGCTGTTGGCTTTATTTGTTGAGCAGCTTGCTTTACATAATGATCAGCTAATGCATTTCCCTTTCATTCTGGCTCAATTTTGTGAGTGAACCTCTACTTTTTTATTTTCCAGGTAACAATATTGCTTCTTAAAGTTCAGCTATTTGTTAACCAATTCTTGTTTGTGTTCTAACAAAGTCAGGAAACCCCTCTGGTTTTCATAACATTCCAAAATCATGAACTACTCCAAATGCATATCTGCAGTCAATATAAATATTGATGGTTTTACTTTTGGCTAGATGACAGACTCTAGTTAAAGCATTTCACTTGGCTTGTTGAGCTGAGGTGAGGGCAGGACTTAATTGACTTTCGATTCATTCTATAGAGGTGTTTTCTTCATAACCTACCTGATTATCTTCCTGTTTCTTGTCTTAAGACAAAGTCTATTTGCAAAAAATAAATAAATAAGTCTTGGTAAGTCAAAGGGTTTCTGGTAGATCTGGCTGTGGTAAATATAATTGGGAAGCTACCATGTCATAATCATGGGTTTCGCTTTCTTTAGGAAGGGGAAATAGTGTTGCAGGGTTTATAGCAATGAACGTGGATAATTGAAGGGAAAGCAATAACATTTCATAAGATGTCAATCTGCTAGCTAACATATGCCAAGATTTCTCTGAAATTAAAAGCTGATGGACATATAATAGTAAGGTTCTGGTTGACCAAGATGGCAGCGTAAGATACTCCAGTGTGCCATTACCAACAAAATCAATTGAACAACTAGCAAAAATTGTGAACAACTACCAAAAATAGAGCCATCTTCCTAAAAACTCCAGGAAAGGGTTAAAAGTTTCAGTAAATGAGTGAATGCCAAATTAAGAGAACACAGCTTTTAAAATGGTAGGCAAAGCTTGTATCTTCCTTGCTAGCCCCTCACTGATCTGCTTCCTGGCAGGGTTTGGAGATGCCCTGCTCGCCCACTGTGGCTGCGTGTTCCTGTCCAGAGTAACCACTGTGTGCATAGTGGGTACCTGTATGTTGTTGCCAAACTATCAATTGTTGGCCTAAAAGACAGAAAACTTGTCTATATATCACCCTCCCAAAACTAGCTAGGCAGGTGTAAGCAGCTTGCAGATAGCTAAAGAAGTATACGAAACATAAGTCAAAGCAGCCTGGGGCACAGGATTACCTGCATTGTAACCAGGAGGGGAAGAAAGTCTATTTCCTAGGGAGTAGAAAGGACATTCAAATTTCTGTAAACAGGGGAATCCCTAAGGCCACGAGCAAGCAAAAGTCCAAGCAAAACACAGGCACAGATAAGACTAAGAGGACCCTGGACTTTACTTTCATGTCAGGCTAATCTTGATAAGAGAGCAAAAGTCATAGGGAGACCACTGCTAAAGCAGAGCCAATTTGCAAAGACTGTGAAAGGTGTTTTTGTTAGGTTTCTTTGTTTTTGTTACCTCCTGGCACTCAACGAAATCTGGCATATCACTAGCTGGACACAAACTTAAGGCATAGACAACTGAGGGTCTAAATTTGAGAGTTAACACTTAAAAATATTAAAATGTGCAATATACAACAAAAGATCACAAGACAAAGACACAGAAAATGATGCGCCATCCTAGGAACAAAATAAAATCCAGAAACCATCAATGAAGAGTACTAGTGTTCAAGCATTCCAGATAAAAGCTTAAAAAATTATCCCCAATATACTCAAGGAGATGAAAGAAAATAAGGAGAAAGAACTAAATGACATCAGGGAAAAAATGAATGAATAATGTGAGAATTTCAATAAAGAAATAAAAATTTTAAAAAGAAACCAAAGAGAAATATTGAAGTCTACAATAACTGAGATGAAAAATTCACTAGAGAATTTAAACAGTAGATCATAGGTAGCAGAAGAAAAAATTAGTGATCTTGAAGACAAGACAGTGGAAATTATTCATGTTGAGGAGCAATAAGAAAAAATAATTTTTAAAGAAAAAGCAAAGAAAACTTAAGAGACCTATGGGACACCATCAGGCATACCAATAAATATATTATGAGAGTCCCAGAAGGTGTAGAAAGAAAGGGGTATAAGGGCTCTTCAAAAAAATTATGGTAGAAAATCTCTCAAATTTAATGAATAGCCACATTCAAGAATCCCAACAAACCCCAAACAGGAAAACTTGACAAGAACCATAAATCAGAAACATAGTAGTCAAACTGTCAAATTTCAAGACAAGGAGGGAGTTCTGAAAGCTTCAACAAAAAAGCAAAGTGTTATGTACAAAGGAGTACTAATAAGATTAAGTGTTGAATTCTCATCAGAACCATGGAGGCAAGAAGGCAGTGGGATGAAATAAGTAAAGTGCTAAAAAAAAAAAAGTTGTGAACCAAGAATTTTATATTTGGTAAGGCTGTCTTTCAAAAATTATGAAGAGATTAAGATATTTCCAGATAAGCAAAAGTGAAGGAGTTCATTACCACTAGAACTGCTCTAAAAGCAATGCTAGAGGGAGTTCTACAAATATAAGGAAAGGACACTAGACAGTGGATCAAAGTGGCTTAAAGAAACAAAGAACACTGGCAAAGTTATTCATGTGGGTAATTATAAATCCCAGTAGTATTGTATTATAATTTCTGACATATAACTCCACTTTCTATTATAGGTTTTAAAATGCAAAGACATAAAAAGTAATGATAAATCCAAGGTTTTTGAATGCAATGTATAAAGATATAATTTGTAAAATATATAATAAAAAGTTGAGGGGCTGGAGGGATATAAGAACAGTGTTTTTGTACAGTATTAAAGTTAAATTGTAATCAAATCAAGTGTAATTGTTGTAGACTTAGGATGTTAAATGTAAGCTCCATGGTAACCATGACGAAATATATGAAAAATTTAAACAGAAAGAAATGAGAAGGGAATCAAAAGAGCTCAATAAAAATGAAATAAATAAGAGTAGGCATTAATGGAAGAATTAAGGGACCAGAAAGGTATAAGATTTACAATAACCAAATAATATAATGGCAGAAGATAGGTGAACATTATCAGTAGTTGTTTTAAAATGTAAATAGATGTAGCCCTCTAGTCAATTTTAGAGACTGATAAAATGGATATAAAAGCATGGCCCAACTATATGGTGTTTACAAGAGACAAATTAAAAGGCACAAGTAGGTTGAAAGTGAATGGATGGAAAAAATATACCATGAAAATACTAACCAAAAGAGAACTGGGTGGCTATATTAATATCATATAACATAACTTAAGGCAAAAGCTGTTAAGAGAGATAATATACACTGATAAGGGGATCAATTCAACAAGAGATCATAACAATTGTTAATACATATGCACTGAATGGCAGAACTGCAAAATATATGAAGCAAATACTGAAAGATTTGAATCAAAAAATAGTTTTAAACTAATAAATCTCCTACTGAGACTTCAACATACAACTTTCAACAATGGATAGAACATCTAGACAGAAGATCAACAGGGAAATAGAAGACTTGAATGATACTATAAAGCAACTGGATATAACAGACATATATAGAACACTTCACCAACAGCAGCAAAATACACATTCTTCTCCAGTACACATATTTCAATATTTTTGAACTTGTTTGTGATCTAACATATGAAAAGATCAATAAAATCAACAAACTTCATCTAGAATGACAAATAAAAAAGAGAGAGGATGCAAATTACTAAAATCAAAAATTGAAGGGGGAAATTATTACTGAACCCAAAGAAATAAGAGGGATTGAGTGTTCAAGAGAATGGCAGAATAGGATAGGTCAAGTTCACCCCTTCCCCAAGGAACAGCTAGAGAGGTGATAGCAAAATGACTGGACCAGCAATCCCAGACCTGGGAGAGTCTTCTACACCACATAGGGAGGTCTTGGTTGCAAAAGCTGAGGAATTGGGACACAGAGAACTGAAGACCATCCAGATAGTGCAAACAGTATGATATATCCCTTTCCAAATGGAGGCCCAGAGTGGACAGGAGTGCATGGACAGGGAGACAGGGACTAGGAAGTAAGCCAAGCCATGTTCCTTAAACATGCTACACCCATGAGTGCCACCCCCGACCCATGTTGCCTCCCAAGTCCCAAGCACCTAAACCTGCACTCCAACCGGCACTCCAAACACACCTGCCCCAACCCTGTACACATGTTCATGCCCACCCCAGCCTGCCACACCTCTCCTGCACAAGTGCAGACTATCACCCCACCCCTCCCAAGACCCACGCACCCATACCCAACCCCTCATCTCCCCTCCCCCTCCTGCCCCTGCAGGCACTCACCTGCACATATGGACCACACCTGCCCCCAGCCCACACAGTAATGCTACACCGCCCCACAACCCCTGAGCTCTGTGCATGGACACATAAGCATTCGGTGCCCCCAGACCAGCGCTTGTGCACACTCACATCCTGCCTGATCCAGCACCTATGCATCTGCACCTCGCTCTCTTGAACTTCACCCCCTAACCCTGCACATGCGTGCAACACTGCCCTGCACCCCCAGTTCTGTGTAAGCATTCACCCATGCATATGGGCTACACCCACCTCCAGCCCCAGCAGGCACAGCCCTGTCCCACCGCTCCTGAGTTCTGTGCACATGCACACCACGGCCCTATCCTCCACACATGCACATACAAGGGTCCCCACTGTGCATAGGCACAGCCACATCCTGCCCGCCTGGGCACCCATGCAACTGTGCGTTGACCTCTTGATCTCTGGTATCTGCTCCCACTGCCCCATGCTCATGCACACCTTTACCCCACACCCCAGTAAAAGCACCCCACTCTCACATCTGGCAGATGCTCGTGTGTGTATCTGTACCACACAGGCCCTGTCCTGCACACATACGCACCCCCGCCCTACCCCCTGCACGTGTGCACCTATGACAGGGCCCCACCTACCCCCAATACACACCCCTGACCCATACCCCACAACTCCCATGACCTATACCTCGCCCCTGCACACACACGCATCCATGTTCCAGTCCCCCTTGACCCCTTCATCCTGTGCTCATGGGCACCAGCTTAGCATTCCAGACTCATGCCTCGACCTGCTCCACAACCTGTCACCACACTTTTGTGCCCCACCCCATGCTCCACACCCTGCTCCACACCCATTACACAAATATAAAGCTTTAGACTACTGAAAGAAATCAACTTCCAAAGTAGCCCCATCAAGATGTTTACATGTCTCAAAGGTAACAGAGAATCACAAAGCATATGAAGATGCAAACAGATATAGCCCAACCTAATGACCAAATTAGACACTGGAGGAGACACCGATCTTGGAAAAACTAATCAAAGTTGTTCATATAACTCTACTAAATAAAATCAATGGGTTGGCTAATGACATAAAGGAGATCAAGAAGAAACTAGAAGAGCATAAAGAAGAATTTGAAAGAATAAATAGAAAAATAGTGGATATCACAGATATTACAGATGCTGTAGACAAAATAAAAAATACATTAGAGACACACAACAGCAGATGTGAAGAGGCAGAAGAAAGAATAAGCATACTAGAGGACAGGACAACTGATTTAAACCACACAAGAGAGCAAATAGCAAAAAGAATGAAAAATTTTGAATTGTATCTCAAGGAAATGATGGACAAAACAAAGTACACAAATAGAAGAATCATCAGTGTCCCAGAAGGAGAAGAGAAAAGTAAAGGGCTAAGAAGTTTAGTTAAGGATATAATGGGGGAAAACTTCTAACCTTTATAAAAGACATAAATATGCAAATCAAAGAATCCCAACAAGCCCCCAAAAGAGAATATATCCAAATAAGTCTACTCCAAGACATATACTAATCAGTCAGTCAAATGTTGAAGAGAAGCAGAAAATTCTGAAAGTGACAAGAGAAAAATGTTTACTACATACAAGGGAAACCATATAAGACTGAGTTTGGACTACTCACCCGGCACTATGGAGATAAGAAAGCAGTGGTATTACACTGTATTAGTTAGGGTTCTCTAGAGAAACAGAATCAACAGGAAACACTCGGAAATATAAAATTAATAAAAGTGTCTCATAACTATGGGAACACAGAGTCCAAAATCCTCAGGGCAGGCTGTGAAGTCAACGATTCAGAGGAAGGGTCTGGACAAATGCCATAGGAGAGGCTCTCTGGCTGAAGCAGGAAGCAGAGTCTGTCTCCCATGAATCCTCCTCAAAAGGCTTCCAGTGATTAGATTAAGTTTCACTCATTGTAGAAGACACTCCCCCCAGCCAATCATAAATGGAATCAGTTGTGGATGCAGCTGACATGATCATGATTTAATTCTATGAAATGTCCTCATCACAACAGACAGGCCAGCAATTGCCCAACCAAACAGGTTCCACCACTTGCCCAAGTTGACACATGAACCTGACCATGACAGTCCACACCTTGTCAACTTGGCAGCTATACATATTATCTTAAAGCATACCTAATACCTAGATAAAAAAAACAATAAAACACATTTTTTCTTTCACTTAACAATACTCAACTCTCCTGCATATAACTGGAAACACATTAAATCTCTCCATAATAGGGTGCAAGTCCTTGGGTAATATTGATTCTTAAACTTGATACCTTACAACTTAAATAGTATAACATGAACAAAACAACATTACAGTCCTCATTTCTGTAATTGGTCATGTGGTTGTAGTTCATATTTATCACTACTTTCTTCCACTACCCATTCCATGTTCCCTTTACCCACAGCAAGCGCTTCACGTGGCCGTGGTTCTTTTCCTGGTGGGGTGACTCAAATCTTCATTCCTGAAGTTTCAGAGCCATTGGTTGTCCTGCCTGGATTGGGCTGTTGTAGTTTTCCATTCATTTTAATCACAGGCATAGTACTAAAAGATGCCCTAGGGGATCTTCTATATTCCTAGAAAATTCTTCTTTACCTCCATTGTGTAATTGCAGTCCTATTTTCACCTGATAGGGTCAATCACCCCAGCCAGTAATGTAATCCCCTTCTTGGCTAGTTGATCCAGGGACATGAGTAGCCCAAAGTGACCAGGTGGCAGTCTTAGATTCCAGTTCAATGGGATCATTGTTGTTTCTCCTGGTGGAAGCACTCCTTCTTTTGGAACTAAAATCTGTAGACCAGCAGAGCTCAAGGTGACAGGGACAGAAAGCAAAAATTCTCCTAGAGGATCACTAGGGGTAATAGTGAGTGGTACCACTCCCATTTCCACCCCTTGGTTCCTGGACCCATGGATCCTGGCTATGGGAGAAACAGCACCATACAGTGGATGCTGATTCAGAGCATACACAGCTTCCTGGAGAACATTACCCCAGCCCTTCAAGGTATTGCCACCTAGTTGGCACCGTAATTGAGATTTCAAAAGGCCACCCACCATTCTATCAATCCAGCTGCTTCTAGATGATGGGGAATATGGTAAGACCAGAGAATTCCATGAGCATGTGCCCATTCCTGCACTTCATTTGTTGTGAAGCGTGTTCCTTGATCAGAAGTAATGCTATGTGGAATACCATGATGATGGATAAGGCAATCTATAAGCCCATGGATGGCAGTTTTGGCAGAAGTATTGCATGCAGGAAAAGCAAACCCATATCCAGAATATGTGTCTATTCCAGTTAGAACATATCACTGCCCCTTCCATGAAGGGAGTGGTCCAATGTAATCAACCTGCCACCATGTAGCTGGCTGGTCACCTCAGGAAATGGTGCCATATCAGAGGCTGAGTGTGGGTCTTTGCTGCTGGCAGATTGGGCCCTCAGCAGTGGATGTAGCCAAGTCAGCCTTGGTGAGTGGAAGTACATGTGCTGAGCCCATGCATAGCCTCCATCCCTACCACTATGACCACTTTGTTCATGAGCCCATTGGGCAATGACAGGAGTTGCTGGGGAAAGAGGCTGACTGGTATCCACAGAATGGGTCATCTTATCCACTTGATTATTAACACCTTCCTCTGCTGAAGTCACCCTCTGGTGTGCATTCACATGGGACACAAATATCTTCATGTTTTTAGCCCACTCAGAAAGGTCAATCCACATACTTCTTCCCCAGACCTCTTTGTCACCAATTTTCCAATTATGTTCTTTCCAAGTCCCTGACCATCCAGCCAAACCATTAGCAACAGCCCATGAGTCAGTATACAATCACACCTCTGGCCAGTTGTCTTTCCAAGCAAAATGAACAACCATGGGCACTGCTCAAAGTTCTGCCCACTGAAAAGATTTCCCCTCCCCACTGTCCTTCAAGGACACCCAAGAAAGAGGTTGTAGTGCTGCAGCTGTCCACTTTTGGGTAGTATCTGCATATCATGCTGAACCATTTGTAAACCAGGCCTGAGTCTCCTCCTCCTCAGTCAATTCACTACAAGGAACTCCCCAAGAGGCCATAGCTTTGGTCTGGGAAAGAGAAGGCAATGTGGCAAGAGTGGATGCCATGGGCATTTGGGCCACTTCCTCATGTAACTTATTTGTGCCTTCAGGACCTGTTCTGGCACCATCTCGTATATACCATTTCCATTTTATGACAGAGTGCTGCTGCACACGCCCAACTTTATGGCTTGGTGGGTCAGACAACACCCAGTTCATGGCAGGCACCTCAGATCTCATGGTAAGTTGGTGGCTCAAGGTTAAGCTTTTGGTCTCTACTAAGGCCCAGTAGCAGGCCAAAAGCTGTTTCTCAAAAGGAGAGTAGTTATCTGCACCAGATGGTAAGGCTTTGCTCCAAAATCCTAAGAGTCTGCATTGTGATTTTCCTATAGGGGCCTGACAAAGGCTCCAAACAGCATCTCTATTTGCCTCTGACACTTTCAGCACCATTGGATCTGTCCTAGAGCCTC
>PVIY010045460.1:0-19073 GCA_004026745.1 Myrmecophaga tridactyla | reverse complement strand
TTTCATATTGTCATTGAATTCCCTGAGTCCCTGCTCATATATTTCCATTTTTTCCCCTATATTTTCTGTTTCTTGTCGGATTTCAGAGGTTCCATCCTCCAGTTCACTAATCCTATCTTCTGCCTCTCAAAATCTACTATTGTAGGTTTCCATTGTTTTTTTCATCTCGTCTACTGTGCTTTTTATTCCCATAAGTTTCATGATTTGTTTTTTCAGACTTTCAGTTTCTCCTTTTTGTTCATTCCTTACCTTCTTTATATCCTCCCTGAATTCATTGATTTGATTTTTGATGAGGTTTTCCATGTCTGTTCATATATTCTGAATTAATTGTTAAAACTCCTGTATCTCATTTGAATTGTTGGTTTGTACCTTTGACTGGGCCATACCTTCTATTTTCCTAGTGTGATTTGTTATTTTTTGCTGGCATCTAGGCATTTAATTACCTTAATTAGTTTTTCTGGAGATTGTTTTTGCTTCCTTTACTTGCTGGATGAATTTGTGGGTTTTCTTGCTGGATGAATTTGTCTCCTGTCTTTTCTTCGACATTCAGTTCAGCTTTTTCTGGAGCTGTAGCTTAGGCTTTGTTTAACAGAGGAGAATTTTTCAGTTCTTGATTTCTTGTTCTTGCCCTGCTTGTATGGTGCCTTCCCACCCCCCCACCCTTAGGAGAGTCTACATAGGTATTATAGACCCTAGCCATATTTTCCCAGACCAAACTGGCCTCCTGTCAGGAAGAAAGAGTCATCTGCATCAGATTTCCCTGAGGGTGAAACCCAGCAGGTTGAAAGACTTTCATGTGAAGTCTCTGGACTCTGTTTTTCTTATCCTGCCCAGTTTGTGGCACTTGTCTGCCTGCAGGTCCCATCAACATTAGATGATGAGGTACCTTTAACTTTGGCAGACTCTCCCCTGCTGGGGGCGTGATGGAGACAGAGGAGAGGTTGTAGGCTTGTTTTAATAGCTTCAAATTACCAAGCCCTGGTGTCTGAATTCCTTGAGGGAGGGATTCCACCTGAGTTGGGCTTCACCCCTACCCTGGGGAAGGCACAGGCTCCAGACAAGCCCTCAAATGAGCTTGTTTCTGCCTATGCCTGGGGCAGCTGCAGCCTGAGAAGCCCTGCCGCTGTATCCAAAGACAGTCAAGTCTTCGTAGAAACACAGTCACAAAAACCTCTGTTTCTTTTTTTTCTTTTTCCCCTCAACCCTGCCCCTTCACACCGGGGCAGTAATCAACGACCTCCACTTTGACCAGGTTCACCTGAGCTGGGGGCTTATTTTCAGTTGTCAGAATTTGTTAATTAATTCCATAATTGGTGTTCGGTTGTGCTTAGCCCCTGCTGCTGGTAAAATCTCTTTCCTTTCCCTTCTGGGAAGCAGCCTGTGAGGAGGGGCACTGGCCGCTGCGGCTTGGGGAATTCATGGTTCTGGGGGTGCTCGCAGCCAGTCCAGCTGGTCCAGACTGGGGTACGCTATGTGTCCGGTCACTGACGTGGCCCCAGGAGCTGTTCTGTACTGTTCCTGGTTATTTAGTAGCTGTTCTGGAAGACTAACTAAATTGCGCACCTTAGTAAGCTGCCATCTTGGCACCTCTGAAGGGTTCTTAAGGTAAGGGGGCATGTTCTTCTTCCTGCCTGCTGGAATGAGGATATGCCTATTTGGAATAGAAGTAGTAATATGGACCGATTTGGAAGCTTTGTATTGTGAATGTCAAAAAACACTAGAAGAAATCTAGATTCCAAATGGCAGTGGCATAGCAGTCCCAGACTACCTACCCAAACTTAATATGAGAAAGAAACAAAGTTCTATCCTGTTTAACTTACTGCTATTTGTTATTTTTCTCAGAGCTAACCTAAACCTAAGAAATAAATAAGATGAGGATTATGACTGAAGTCAGAGCTCTTTTCAGGTATTTTGAAACAAGTAGAAGTAAATATAAAAATACAAGACAATAATTGTCACATTTTATCTAAGACTAATTCAGACACCACACCAAGACTTTTCATGATAGTAAGTGACAAAAGAATAGAGAAAGACATGAAATTACACAATGCTGAAAAAAAGAAAAGACAAAACTGTGGTTTCTCCTTCCTTTACAATTCTTAAGAATACGCTAGCTAGACATCTAGTTGTGAGTTCTGGGATTTTGTTTAAAGAGAAGAATCATGTTCAGTTACAAATATTTTTTCAGACAATGATAAAAATGGGCTTCCAAACTGAATCCATGAGTATATTAAAAGGATTATACAATATCACCAAGTGGAATTTATTCCAGGAATGCAAGGATGGTTTAATATAAGAAAAATCAATGTAATATACCCTTAATAGAATGAAGGGAAAAAACCTCATGATCTCAATTGATATTTAAAAGGTAATTGACAAAATCCAACATCCTTTTGTGATTAAAAAAATGCTCAGAAAACTAGGAATAGAAGGGAACTTTCAACATGATAAACAGCATTTATAAAAACTCCACTGCAAATATCATACTCAAAGGTAAAAGACTGTAAGCTTTTTCCCTAAGATCAGGAAGAAGACAAGGATGTCCTCTGATGCTACTCAACACTTGACTAGAAATTCAAGCCAAAGCAATCAGGCAAGAGAAAGAAATAAAAGGCTTCCACATTAGAAAGGAAGAAGTCAAATTATCCCTATTCACAGATGACATGATCCTATATATAGAAAATCCCAAAGTATCCATAAGGAAGCTACTAGAACTAGTAAATGAATTCAGCATCATGCATGACAAAGGGTAATATGCAGAAGTCAGTTGTGTTTCTATAGGCCTGTAATGAACAGCCTGAAAAGGAAATCAAGAAAATAATTCCATTTACAATAGCATCTAAAAGAATAAAATACCTAGGAATAAATACAACCAAGGAGATGAAAAACTTGTATACTGAAAACTACAAAACATTGCTGAAATAAAATAAAGGCCTAAATAAATGGAAAGACATCCCATGTCCGTGGATTGAAAGATTTAATATTGATAAGATATCTACAAACTCAGTGCAATCCCTACCAAAATTCCAAATGCCTTTTTTGCAGTAATGGAAAAGTTTATCCTCAAATTCAAATGGAATTGCAAGGAACCATGAACAGCCAAAACAATCTTGAAGAAGAAGAGAAAAGTTGGAGGACTAATACTTCCTGACTTCAAAACTTACGTCAAAGCTAAAGTAATTAATACATTGTGGTATTGGCTTAAGGACAGATACACAGAACGGTGGAATAAAACTGAGAGTCCAGATATAAATCTACACATCTAAGACTAGCTGATTTTCAACAAGGGTGCTAAGACCATTCAATGGGGAAATAATAGTGTCTTCAACAAATGGTGCCGGACTAACTGGAAATCCACATGCAAAAGAATGAATGTGCATATACAAAAATTAATAGAAAATGAATTCAAAATGGACCAAGGATCTAAATACAGGAGCAATACATAGGCACCTTGTAGAGGTAACAGAGTTTTAATTTTACCAAAAGCATAAGTAACAAAAGACAAAATGTACTTCATCAAAATTAAAAACTTTTGTGAATCAAAGGACATTATCAAGAAAGTGAAAAGCCAACCTCCAGCATGGGAGAAAATATTTGGAAACCATATATCCAGTAAGGGTTTAATATACTGAATACACAAAGAACTACTACAAATCAACAACAAAAAGACACACAACCTAATTAAATGAGTCAAGAATTTGAATTGACATTCTTCCAAAGAAGATATTCAAATGGCCAATAAGTATATGAAAAGATGCTCAACATCATTAGCCATTAAAGAAATGCAAATTAAAACTACAATGAGATAACACTTCATACTTACAAAATAATAAAATAAAAAAATTTTATTACTAAAAAATTTGAAAAAAAAAAAGTTGTCAAGGATGCAGAGAATAGGAACCCAAGTACATTGTTAGTGGGAATGTAAAATGGTGCAGCTGCTGTAAGAAACAGTTTGGTGATTCTTCAGAAATTAATACAAAAATTACCATACAACCTGGTAATTCCACTCCTAGGTGTGTATATATGTATATATATATATATAAATATATATATCCCAAAGAACTGAAAGCAGGTACTTGGACAGATATTTGCATACCACTGTTCATAGCAGCATTATTCACAATAGCCAAGAGGTGGAAACAACCCAAGTGTTCATCGCCAGAAGAAAAGAAACACAAAATGTAGTATATATATATACACATCTGTATATATATACACACACACACACAATGGTATAATATACAGCCATAAAAAGGAATGAAGTGGGCAGGCCATGGTGGCTCAGCAGGCAGAGTTCTCGCCTCGCCTGCCATGCCAGACACCTGGGTTCAATTCCCTGTGCCTGCTCATGTAAAAAAAAAAAAAAAGGAATCCCAAAGAACTGAAAGCAGGTACTTGGACAGATATTTGCATACCCTGTAGAGAATAACAATAATAATAATAAAGCTTCCCCCAATACCCCACCAAACTTTATGATTCTTCAGTAATTTAAGCTTATCCATGAACCATGAGATCTAAGATTTACTTGTTCCACAATGAAGTCCATTTTACAGTGGCATAATACAATGATGTTCTACTAAATTCAACAGAGGTTGGCCAAGTGCTTACTCAAAGTTATATAAGAACTTACAAGCTGATAGGAAAATTAAATTAGATTAGGAAATAGAGTCCAACTATAAAAGCCTTTGTTCAAAACAGCTAACCAAGATAAAATGTTCTATAAGAGATCAAATATATATATATATTTTTAAATGTTGGCCTGTCATTTTTACTTGATTTGATTAAATGAGCTATTTGTGGAGGTATACAAACACGTACCTTTCTGTAAAATAGTGCTAAGGATCCAGTTCTCTTTGGTTTGCTTATTCCCATCGTATGTACGTCTTGTGTTTTAGTCAGATGTGTCTGTCTTGGAGAAGCACCAAGTAACGACTGAGCCGTAAGTGATACAGGACTCTCCATTTTGGACTCCTGAGTTGTATTCATGGAAATGGGTATAACTGTGATCCTCCCAGCATCATTTGTAATACCTGCAAGCACAATTAAGAGTTTTCAGTTTTAGAAATAAGCTGCTTGTGGTCCAGGAAAGCTGTAAATTATGTACATTTCATATATATTTGTTTAACTTATAAGGCAAATACTAATGAGCTATAACCAAAGAGTGTCTTATTTAAATAAGAGTTGTATATACTTGTAACCTAGCTTTCCAAAAAGTGTACCTTCTTCATCAGCCAAATAATTAGAGATAAAAACTTCTTGGCAATCAAATTTGAAGTTTTAAGATCACAAACAGCAAAGAAAGTACTTAAAGACCTTAATATATTCTGATGTTGTTCTTCTAGTTCAGGGATTGGCAAATTATGGCCCATGGGTCAAATTCAGCCTATCAACTTTTTAGGTAAATCCCATGAAAAGAATGGTTTTTACATTTTTAAATGGTTACCTGGACTGCAAAACTTAAAATATTTATTATCTAGCCATTTAAGAAAAAGCTTGCTGATCCTTGTTTTAGACCTTCTAGAAAGATTTGCTGACCTTATGAGTTTCATTTCTGGAATGATTTTGATATGCATCTTGCATCCCCAAAGAATCTCAAAAGATAAAACTCCTTAATTATTTCACCAAAACACGTTGTGAAGGTGGAGAGAGGAGGGCAAGTTTGGCTATACATCTTGAATCTTAGATCTCACTGCAATGCTCAAAAGATTTTGAGGGTGAGAATACATGAAGGCATAAACAGTCACTTTGTAACTCCTCTGCATTCTTCTCAGGTTAATAGCTTTAATAATACCACTCTATCAACTAAGAGTTGGCACTGTGTGGTGGCAGACCGAAAAGAAAACCTGAATTCATCACAGCTGTCCATGATGAACACACGATGTACATAAAGTTTGATGTTACTCTTTTTCTTCTTGTTCTCAAAGAGGTCAAAGGGAACTCGGCAGAGAATGAAGAGCAATGGCCAAAATTCCAGCTGACCTTACAAACAGAAGTTCTTAACTATCTGGTGGTCTTCCCAATCATTGGTAAGTCTCTTGTAGAATTCTCCATATTCCTCCTGGGTGATGTCATCAGGGTTCTGATCCAAATGGATCAGTTCATCTTGATCAATGTACTTCTCCATAATCTTGGTTTTCTTTTTCTTGTCCTTACCACTATCATCCTCCTCATCTGAGTCCATATCTTCAATCTTGGGCTTTCCTTCATCATCCTTATCATCGTCTTTCTAGTTTTCTCTTCCTCTGCCTCATCATCACTGATTTCCTTCTCTCGGTCCTTCTCCAAGTAAAGAGTGATGGGGTAGCCTATGAACTGTGAGAGCTTCTTTACCACTTCTTTGACCTACCTCTCCTCTAAGTACTCTGGTCCTTTTTAAGGTACAAGATCACTTTGGTACCCAGGCCAATAGGCTCCCTGTGGTCAGCACGAACAGTGAAGGAACCTCCAGCAGAAGACTCCCAGACATACTGCTCATCATCATTGTGCTTTGTGATCACAACCATTTTCTCTGCCACCAAGCAGGCAGAATAGATGTCAAAACCAAACTGTCCAATCAGGGAGATGTCTGCATCAGCCTGCAGTGCCTGGTACCTGACTTGGTAATGGTTTCCAAATTATTTATGAGATCAGCCTTGGTCATGCCAATACCTATATCCACCTCAGGGTATACTTTTGAGGGTTGGGGATGAGGTCAATTTTCTGCTCTTTACCACTTTGAGAGGTTTGTCCAACTTGGAGGGGTTTGTCAGGCTCTCAACAAGTCTTGTCCAAAGCATCAGAAACATTAGCAATGAACTCTTGAAGGAAAATTTCCTTGTTGGAATAGAGAGTATTGATGATAAGAGACATAAGTTGGGAAATCTCTGCCCGGAACGTGAAAGTCTCCACCTCCTCCTCTCCATGGTGTACTTCCTTGGGCATCTTGAAGGGAACAAGCTGCAAATACCAGACAGCACAGTGGGCAGAGACTGTGTCTAGCTCACAAGCACAGAAAAGCTGCGTGGGGGTGACTCAAGAGTCAATCACTTTTTATACACTTTACTTAGCAATAAATGCTCTAAGGAAACATTAATACTTTATAAGTTATGCCATATACACATGACAGCTTAGAATTCCTGGGCTAAGTATATCTCTCTCAACTATGGAACCTTTTGGTTCATGTTCAAAGAAAACTATCAAATATCTTAGGATTGTAAGACCACAAGCCTATTTTCATATTCAATCTTTCAAATGTTTTGTTTTTAGCTTGGAAGAAGAGGTTGATGCTGTCCACCATCAAGAGTTAGGTGGATACTTATACCAATGTCACAACTGCCAAGAGATAAGAAAAAACTTACTGAGTTTGCAATCTACTTGGCCAGCCTTTGGACACTGAATTTGTCCAATGGTAAATGTGTACATATATGTATGTGTCTGTGTGTGCACATGCATGGGAATATGTTAGAAAAGAGAGGAGGGGAAAGCTACAAAATAGTAAATCTATATGACTGACTCTTGTTTTCTATTTCCTCACAAAATAAGAATATGTGTTTTTTTTTAGTTCTTAAAGAGATGCTTTTAAATCAAGAAACAAATTCTTGCTCATTACTCTCATTTGGAAAGCTCAGGTAAGAAAATAAAAGAAGTACTAACAAAGAGGGTAGTAAATTTATTAAAAGTGAAAAAATAAAAAAAGCAGTATAAGTTAATATATATATATATTTATATATTGGGTTAAAAAAAAACACATGTGATCCAATATCACATTTCTTAAATTTTTATCTAACTCAATAAAAATATGAAATAAATACATTAAGATGTTACCATGTAATGGGATAGTGACTTTATGTCCTATTGTCCCCGTTACTGTGGCTGTGGCCATTGTTAGAAGACTTTGCCCAGGTGAAATTTTTTCAGCAGCAATGCTTGATGAAGGAGCAATTTTCAATTTTGTTCCTTCTGTTATGATCTTGTCCATAATCATTTCCTTTGGGGGTTCCTCTCCAAAAAGTCGTCTCTTAGCACTACCCGCTGTAGGAGAACTATAGCGTTCATGGACAGATATTGGAGACAGTGGTTGCACATCTAAAAAGAGAGAAATAAATTTTAAAATAGTTTGATATATATTTCAAAATAATAAATCCGGTTCATTCATTCACTCAACAAATGGTTATTGAGATACTTTGTAAAGCACAATGGATTCAACAGTGACAATAGAGGCATGGCTTCTGCTCTCATGGAATAACAAGTCTCATGAGAAAGGGAAACATAAAATAAATCATTATAATAAAATATGAAAACTATGATAGCTTACCTTCCGTGTTTCGTGAACCTCTGCCTATATTAAAGAAACAAATATTAAAGAAGCAAAAGATTAAGAAGCAAAATTGAATGAAGTGACCACTACATTTAAGAAGTAGTCCAGTAGCTTCTGTCTCCCAATCTTATTTAATAAATAATATCTGAGAAGATGGGAAACAAAAACAAAATACCAATGATTTGATCCACTTTTGCTTGCACTCCACACCCCAAAAAGTTTAAGGCAGTAGTTATGAATTTCTGATTCAGTACACAGGGAATCAGCTTCTATAAATCCAACAGAAGATGAAGATGAGTAAAGATTATAATGGTATTTTTTACCTATCCTTAATCTGAGGGTTGGTAGTAGTATATTCGTAAAAAAAAAAAAAAAAAAAGAGGGCCCTACCCTGACCAAGATGGAGGAGTAAGATGCTTCAAGGGCTCTGTCCCATGCAGAAGCTATGAGAAGTGATGGGAAGGCAAGTGGGACAGCGATTCCAGGGTGTAAGTGACCTGGGAGGGTCTTCCACACCACATAGGGAGGCCCTGATTGCAAAAGCTAAAGAATTGAGACGCAGAGAACTGAAGACTGTCTAGCTAGTACAGCCTAATGTGCCCTTTTCCAAATGGAAGCCCAGAGCCCTTATAAGTGCAGAGACAGGAAATAAGCCAAGCCACGTTCCTTGAACGTGCTACCCTCACATGCTCTGCCTCCGCCCCATGACCTATGATTCCCCCACACGTGAACCTCATCAACCACCACTCCCACCATGCTCCAAGTGCCCCTGTCCATAGCCCCTCCCCACATGTCCCTGCCCCACACCTCCGCTTCAGGCACATGCACATGCCTGGCCCAGCCCAACCCACCTCTCCCATGTAAGCAAAATCTAGCCCCACCCCTTCTGAGACCCCACACACTAGTGCCCAGCCCCTTGACTCCTCTCCCTCTCCCTGTCCCCCTGCAGGCAGTCACCTGCACACCTGGGCTGCGGGTGCTCACTTTCATACTAGGGCCACACCCGCACCTAGCCCATAGAGTTGCGCAACCCCACCCTCCCCCACCCCCCGCCAGCTCTGCACACACGTACATTAGCGTCCGCCCCCACCACCCCCCCCAGATCCCTGCATGCACACATCCCTGTCACAGACCCCCAGCTCTGGGCAAGCGCTAATCTGCACATCCAGGCAATACCTGCCTCCAGACCATGGAGGCGCAACCCTGCCCTGATGCCCCTAAGCTCTGCACACATGAACACCAGGGCCCCACCCCCCCAGACTCGTGCATACACATAGCCATACCCTCCCTGCAGAGCGCCCAGGCATCTGTGTACCAAACTCTTGACTCCTGCACCCCAACTCCCCTGCCCTGCACACGTGTATACCCTTGCCCCACCCCCTGGCACAAGCACCATGCTCCCCCACCTGGCAGGTGTTCACATGCACATCTGTGCTAAATAGCCCCTGACCTGCACATGCGTACACCCTGCCCCAAATCCCCACCCCTGTGCAGTCACACCAGGGCCCGGTCTGTCGACATCACGGGCCCCTGACCCACATCTGGCAACCCCTGTAACCTGTGCCCCGCCCCTACATATTCATGCAACTGCATCCTAGGCCCTCTGGACACCTCCTTCTGTGGAAGGCCACACCTGTGCCCTGCCCTCTGTTTGCCCCAATCTCTGTGCCTGGCACCACACAGCCTGATACCCATGATCCCCCATGCTCCACGCGCCCACTCACATCCTGCCTGCACACAAGCCCCAGTGCATCTACACAGCACCCCTTTCTGCCTCCTGCCATGCCCCACCTCTGTGTCCCCCATGCTGCACCCTGCTCCTGGGCTCCAAGGCCTACCTGAACTTATAGCCTGCCTCCACACCTCCTCAACCCCACAGTCCACACCCCCTGCTCACAGGCACCAATGTTGCATCCCCGACTCATGACCATACCTGCCCTGCAATCTGTCACTTCACTGTTATGCCCCATCTTACACCCCACATTCTGCTCCATAGCCATCCCGCAAATACAAAGCTTTAGACTACTGGAGGAAACCAACCTCCAAAGTAAATTTATCAAGATATTTATATGCCTCAAAGGCAACAGAAGATCACATAGCATATGAAGATGCAGACACATATAGCCCAGTCTAATGACTAAATTAAACATCAGAGGAGACACAGACTTTGGAATAACTAATCAAAGATGTTCATGTAACTACTAAAATTCAGTGGGATGGCTAATAACATAAGAGAGATCAAGAAGACCTCAGCAGTCATACTAGTTTGTTAAACCCTACCTTCTCTGTATAACTCCACCACCACCTTTGATCTTTCTCCCACTCTTTAGGGGTATTTAGGTTATGCCCATTTTAGCTTTTCATGTTGGAAGGGGCTGTCAATAATATGGGATGGGAGGAAAATGCTATCACTTTTTTTTTTTTGATGCTTGGTCCGGGAATCGAACCCAGGTCTCCCACATGGAATGTTATCACTTTTAATAGCTGCATTTGAGCATATGGGATGAAAGATAAAAGCCTGGCAGTTATATACATAGTGGGCAGTTGTTCAAAAATTTGAATTTTCACTGTTCTAAGCCATCATTGGTATGGTAGACTGAGTTCTCTTGCATATTCTAGATTGTCATTTAGTTAATTTCAGGTGTGACTCATAACTGTAAAGTCTAGTTTATCCTCTTGCAATATTCTACACATCCATTTCATTTTATTTGTGGCTATACAATTAGTCATATGTAGTGAAAATGTGGTTGTTGGAATAGCTCTTATTGAAATCAGAAACTGGATTTGGCATATATTCAATTCACTGCCCAGGGTTAAAGTCCAGAGCTACAGATAGTGAATCTTTACCTTTCTTTCCTGGCATATTAGTTTAACTGATGATTTGAAACCATAGCAATTAATATGCTTTAGCCTTTGCTTTTGTAGACGAGAAATAGAGCTTATACTTATATCACCAGGTTTCAAAACTATTTACACTAAGTGGGAAGGCTTACCACCTCAGGGATAGTATATTATGCCTATTGCTCTTGAGAATCCATTTTCAACTCATTTCACCAATTGATGGGACAGATATGACAATCCTTTAAAATTGAGTGGAAATTTTCTATGGGACAGGCTGGTGTATTAAACTGTTCCTTATCACCACCATGGATGTGTGCAACCTGCTCTTAAATGTTCAGAAGAAAGGAAGAGAGGAAGAAAGAAATGGCAAAGGGGGCAGAATGTAAAAATTGGTGTTTTTGGGGTTTCTGGAATGGGGTTTATTGAATTTCTCTGTATGGTGTTTGTATTTTTTTTTTTAACTGACCTGTAAGTTTGAAAATTAAAAAGTTAAAAAAGGTAAAAGCATTTAACTATATTTATTTCTATGTTCACTAGATGTTTAGATAGAGAATTACGTAGTCTATTTTCAAAACCTGCTAAAAGTTATAAAAATTACCTCCAGCGATGATTTGGCAGTTCTCTGGATTACCATTCAAGTCTGAGAAGGGTGTAAAAATAGTCATGGTTTAATCTCTCTATAATTCTTGGAGTTATGAAAGCAATCTTGACTTCCCCTGTCTTCTGTAAATAAGTGGAAATCTCTATTGTAGCTTCCATTACCCCTTAACAAGAGACTATCTAGATGTCTTATATCTATGACATTCAATCCAGTCCTTGAATCTGACTAGAGTGTTCACAGCTAACATTTCAAGGGAGGAGGCAAGTTACAGCATGAAGTTAAGTGCAAATCCCGTGAAATTCATCTTTTCCTAGCACAGTACTGGAAAAGCTATGGTGGACACTTAGCAAAAATTTAATGAATACACAAATTAATTGTCTTGTTCTCCCCAGAGTCAAGGCTCAATATAATTTTCTGAGGAGTTCTGTGAATTTGATTCTTTTGCCATAACAATAACCATTTCCCCTAATTATTAAAATAAGTTAAGCCATAAATGTTCAGAGTAGCATTATTTATTTTAGCTCAAAAGTAGAGACAACCCAAATGTCCAACTGATGGATAAACAAAATGTGGCATATCCAGACAATAGAATATGATTTAGCTATAAAAAGGAATGAAATACTGATACATTCTACAATATGGATGAAACTTGAAAATATAAATTATGCTAACTGAAAGAAGCCAAACAAAAGGTCACATATTGAATGATTTAATTTATAGGAAATGTCCAGAATAGACAAATTCATGGAGACAGAGAATAGTAGTTGCAGGGGCTGGAGGGAAGGAATAATGGGGAGTGACTGCTAATGGGTTCAGGGTTTCTTTCTGGGGTGTGGTAGTTTGGAACTATGTACCCCCAGTGTTTTAGTTTCCTAGGCTACTCAAGCAAATATCATGAAATGGTTTGAGTTAAACAATGGTGTTCTAGTTTGCTAGCTGCCTGAATGCAACACATCAGAAGCGGATTGGCTTTTAATAAAAGGAGATTTATTTTGTTAGTTCTTCAGAGGAAAGGCGGCTAACTTTCCACTGAGGTTCTTCCTTACGTGGGAAGGCACAGGATGGTCTCTGCCGGCCTTCTCTCCAAGCCCCTGGGTTCTAACAACTTTCCCCGGTTTAACTTCTTTCTGTATCTCCAAAGGCCTGGGCTGAGCTGCGAGTGCTGAGATGAGGAATGCCAAGCTGCTTGGGCTGTGCTACGTTGTGGTCTCTTAAGCACCAGCCAATTAAGTCAAACATCATTCATTGCAGCAGGCACGCCTCCTAACCTACTGCAGATGTAAATGAGCAACAGGTGAGGTTCATGTACCATTGGCTCATCCACAGCAACAGAAGTAGGTGCCTTCACCCGGCCAAGTTGACAACTGAATCTAACTACCACACATGGGAATTTATTAGCTCAAGGTTTGAGGCTGGGAAAACATCCAAATCAAGGCATCATCAAGGTGATGCTTTCTTCCTAAAGACTGTGGCATTTTGGAGCTGGCAGCTGGCAATCTTTGGTCCTTAGCTGGTGTGCTGGTTTGAATCTTTTGTAGACCCCAGAAAAACCATGTTTTAATACTGATACATCTTGTGGGAGCAGCCGTTTCTTTTAATCCCTATTCAATACTATAGGTTGGAAACTTCATTAGATTATCTCCACAGAGATATGACTCACCCAATTGTAGGTATTAATCTTTGAATAGGTGGAGATGTGACGCCACCCATTCCAGGTGGATCTTGATTACTGGAATCCTTTAAAAGAGGAAATATTTTAGAGAGAGCATTCAGAGCCACAAAAACCGAGAGAGCTCATGCAGCCAGAGATTTTTGGAGATGAGGAAGGAAAATACCCCTGGGTGAGTGTCATGAAACAAGAAGCCTGGAGAGAGAGCTAGCAGATGTCACCATGTTCACCATGTGCATTTCCAGTTGAGAAAGAAACCCTGAACTTCATGAGTCCTTCTTGAGTTAAGGTAACCTTTTGTTAGTACCTTAATTTGGACATTTTTTTTTTTAATTTGCATATGGGCAGGAGGCACCAGGGACCGAACTCCAGACCTCCAGCATGGCAGGTCGGAGCTCTGCCTGCTGAGCCACGGCAGCCGCCCAATTTGGACATTTTTATAGACTTGCTTTAATTGGGACATTTTCACAGCCTTAGTGAACCTGCAACTTAATAAACTTCCCTTTTTAAAAGCCATTCCATTTCTGGTATATCGCAGTCCGGCAGCTAGCAAACTAGAACAGCTTGTCACATGACAAGGCACATGGTGGCATCTCCTGGTCTCTCTTTTTTGTTCAGAATTCCACTGATGTACAGCTTCTAGTTTCCTATGGCTTTCTCTCTGTCTGAATTTTATCAGTTTATAAAGGGCTCTAGTAATAGGATTAAGATCCATTCTGACTGGACAGGCCACACCTTAACTGAAGCAACCTCACTAAAAGGTCCTACTTATAATGGTTTCACACCCACAGCCACAGATTAGATTTAAGAACACTTTTTCTGGGGTTTTTAAACTTATTTCATTCCTGTGTGTATGAAGTCTTATAATTAGGACCTTTTAATGAGGTTATTTCAGTTAAGGTATGATCCAGCTGAATCTGCATGGGTCTTAATCCTATTACCAATGGCCTTATTGAGAAGGTGATGAAGAGAAAGAGAAAGGCCAGAGGGATTGGCCAGAAGCTGAAAGGCAGCAGAACCCAGAAGAGAGAGGAGAGGCCAGGAGAACCCTCCATATGCATTGTCATGTGACAGAAAAGCCAAGGAACCTCAAGGATCACCAATAGCCAGCTCCAGAATATCACACTCTTCTGGGAGAAAGCATCAACTTGATGATGCCTTTATTTTAGACTCCTTTTAACCTCAAAACCATGAGCCAAAAAATTCCTGTTGTTTAAGCCAACCCATTGCATGGTATTCGCTTCAACTGCTAGGAAACTAAAACATGGGATGATAAAAATGTTATGGAATTAGTGGTAATAGTTGCATAGTTTTGGAAATATACTAAAAACTACTTTACATCAAAATTTATATATATATAAATTATATCTTAATTAAAAAATAATATATGCCAACTGAAAAATTTCAAACAGTACCAAAAAACCTATAATGAACAAAGTAACAGTCACTCAAAATCCAAACACCTGAAGAAAATCACATTATGGTGACCATCCTTCATGATCTTATTTCTTAGATCTCTAGCTAGGCTGCAAAGACATACAGACATACACACATACATACAAATTATTGTTACAGAAACACACACACATAGAGGTAATTCTCACTTTGCATGGTTCTGATATGCATGAATTTCAGTTACCACCACTTAATTACATTAACACCAGTCTCTCAACAAAATGGTTCATATTTCAGTTATCAGGATATATTAACTGCAGTTACATAAACTACAAATTTCTCTGTTGACTCTTAAGTCCACAAATCACCACGCAAATAACAGATGTGCATCACGATCAGTGACCCATTATGTCATGTCTTTCAAAGTCTGTTGGTAATTGGTCACAGTACATCTGTTATTCAGTTCATACAGAGAGCAAAGCATGTAGATGTACTGCCTCCATGTCTCCTACTGATAAATTCACATATTTTTGTGATATTTTTTGTTGTGAAATATAATATATATACAAAAAAGTGATAAATTTCAAAGTACATTTTAACAAGCAGTTATAGACAAATTTCAAAGTATGGTATGGATTACAGTTGCATGATTTTAGGTATTTCCTTCTAGCTGCTCTAAGGCACTGGAGACTAAAAGGAAATATCAATATAATGATTAAGTAGTCAAACTCATTTGTTAAATCCTATCTTCACTGTTACAACTCCTCCTTCTCCTTTCATTCTTCTCACAATCTTTAGAGATATTTGGGCAATGACCATTCTAATTTCTTCATGTTGAAAATGGGTGTTGACATTATGGGGTAGGGGGGGTACGACTGGTTGAAGCTTTTGGAGAGACTGGTAACTCAGGGTTTCAGGGCTTATCTGGACTAGGAACCATCTGGAAGTTTCAGGTTTTTCTGTAAAATAAACTTAGTGGGTACAACATTTATAGGGTCTCAGATAGAGCTTTGGGTATTCTTTAGGGTTTACAGGAATACTGTTGGTTGGGGCTTGGCACACCATGGCAATTAGCAATATCTAGCAGAAACCTGCATAAGAGTAACCTCCAGAATAGCCTCTTGACTCTGAAATCTCTTAGCCACTGATACCTTATTTTGTTACATTTCTTTCCCCCTTTTTGGTCAGGTAGGCAGTGTCAGTCACATGATATTTTAAAAGAAAGGAAAACTGGAAGAGGGAACTGGCTAAAAAAAGATGAAAGTACAACAAAGAAGTGAAAATAAAATGAATATCAATAAAGTTATAGAAGAAATAGCTGATCCTGGGTATGTTGACAATGCTGCTGTTCAAGTCTAGATATACAGTGAGAAGAACTTTGGGAAAATGATCATACTGACCAAAATGAGAAAGCTGTGACAAAAAAGGATAAAGATACTCTACAGAAAATGATGACAGGAAAATGTTCTCATTAAAAGAACTATTGGATATATTTCATGGCATTGAAAAAGCAAAACATAGAAGGTAGGAAGCTCATCCAAATTTGGAAAGGAACATGACAATTCAGCAAACCATAGAAAAGATGCTCACTACATAGCATAAGCTATATAATGAGAATAAGGCAGACAGCACTGTTTAAACTACTGAGAATTTTTAAAAATAAAACACTTTAATAAATTCTCAATGTTTCTAAGGTTTTAAAGTACAGAGCACTAAATATTAGGTTTGCTATTTTTTTCATTTCTCTGAACATTGTTCTCTGAACATTGTCATTAAGAAAGTTTTAAATGTTTTGACAAAAATGTTAAAGGTCACAAAACAATCCAATTATTCCCATTATTAAGAATACCTTGTATGGTTTCAGCTTACATAGTCATTCATTTGGTCCTGCGTTGCATGCAAATCCAAGACTGCATGCACACACTTGCACATACATATGCGTGCACATACATACACACACACCAAAAAAATGGATCTAGAGTTACCTCACTAAGCAACCTGAACATTTATTCATCTGAGGTATGCTTAGTGATACTGTGCGGTTATAACATTTTCTTAACTGATTTTAAAAAATCAAGAGCTATATAATCCAGAAGATGCACATATTGGTTTGCCACCTCACAAGAGAAAATAAGGAAGAATGCACTAACATCTTCCTATTAGTAAGGATCAAAATGAACTATTTTAAGAGCATAGAGATAAACCATTTATTAGATGAATTAAAGAACCCCAAAGAGATTATGAATTCTCAGTTTTGCTTTAAATATTTATCTTTCTATAGACACATACAAACAAAGACAGTAACTCATCAAATTTGGAAAAGTAGATATTTAAGTAACTTATTTAGTTTTCCACTAGCATTTAGAAAAATTATATGCATTTATTAAAAAGCCAAAATACTATTTCTACAATAATTGATACTGCAATTAAAATTTATGTAATCAAAAATTAGACTGAAAATCCTATTATTTTAATATAAGAGATATACATTAAGCCACAAAAATAATTGATTTAGGGTATTGGTACAAGCATTAAGTCCCTTTTCAAATCCTGATGACAAAATTAGATTTCTTAATAATATGCTAACAGGATTTGAAATTTTCTCTGAAAAAAATTATCCTTATTATTTTTCATTGTTTTATAATTGTAAGACTGTTGCACCTACCCCTTCGAAGATTTCCACTATCAGTTCGAACTTCTTTGACCCGTGGATGCATTATAGGAGACAATGGTATCATGGGAAGATGTCCCTGTGTATTTCCACCATTTCCTGTTTCAAAGTTATTGGGGAATATTACCTGTAGGAAAAAAAAATCCTTTGCTTTACATACAAATAAACCCATTGTGGGAGGTTGAATCAAGTTCAACCTAATTTAGACATGTTCTTAATCTTTTTTTTTTTTTAACTGTATCTTCTTTATTTGAGCACTTTAATTTCAGAACAAAATAAAGCAAACAAACAAAAACTCACAATACACAACATTCAACCCCACTGTCAAATGGGATGGGGCTCATGGCCCTTGCAACCTGGAAAAAACCCCACTAGATATCAGTAGATGGAGTCAGGTGGGATAGGGCCACTTGGGCTGCTGTGGGAACCAGGGCAACACTAGACAGTGGGTATAAGTTTTATGGGTAGAAACACCTAATCTACTTCTTCCATGTGAGATGTATCTTCGTCACCCTCTGGCGGGGGTGGTGGGTGAATCTCATCAGGAACAGCAGCACTGGGTTCTTTGACTGTCATTTCATCTTCATCAATGCCTAAACTCTGCTTGATCATGTGGTAGATGTGATTTGAGTGGGTCTGGGGTTCCTCAGTTTCAAATAACAGCACCATCAAGACCTTGACTGCCTTGTCATTCTTGTGGTCTCAGCCTTCTGCCACAGTGTCACCAAAATGGGGTGGTCAAGGTTGATCTCCAGGTGGTTTTTGGCCATCATGTAGCCCATTGTAGAGTTGTCCTGAAGCTCCTGGGCTTTCATGATCTGCTGCATGTTGGCTATCCACCCATACGTGCTAGTTACAATGGAGCAGGGTGAACACACAAGCCTATCAGAGATTGTCATCATCTCAATCTTTTATACAAGATTTCCTTCACAAGCTTGCAGAGGTTTTCAAACTTGGATTTGCTCTCCTCCATTTTCTTCTTCTCTTTCTCATCCTCAGGTAGCTCCAAACCCTCCTTTGTAACCAAGACCAGGCTCTTCCCATCAAACTTCTTGAGGTGCTGCACGCAGTACTCATCAACAGGCTCAGTCATATAGACCACTTCAAAGCCCTGCTTCCACACTTGCTCCGCGTCAAGTTGGCCACCTGCTCTTTACTTTCATCAGTGATCTAACAAATGGACTTCTGGGTATCCTTCAAGCAAGAGACACATTCAGAAAGAGAAACCATCTCCAGACTGGGAGGTGTGATAGCACAACAGCTCAGAAAGGTGTTGCCAGTTAGCTGAGTCCTCATGGATTCCAGGCTTCAGGCTTTTAGAGAATGCCTCATAAAATTTCTTGCAGTTCTTGTCTTCTGCTAGCTTAAAGAAGAGTTCAAGGCACCTCTTCACAATGTTTTTGCAAATGACCGTCAAGATTTTGCTCTGCTGTCACCCCCAGGAGGGCCTCTTTTGTTACTCAGATGTGGCCTCTCTCTCCAGCCAACATGATGAGCAGTCTCACCACCCTTCCCCTCTCTGCGTGGGACATGACTCCCAGGGATGTGTACCTTCCTGGCAACATGGGACAGAGAACCTGGAATGAGCTGAGATTGA
>PVIY010045459.1:0-19114 GCA_004026745.1 Myrmecophaga tridactyla | reverse complement strand
CCACACCCTATGCAACACCCTGTGCCCTCAAGCTCCTGCACCCCTGGGCCCCTGATCCCCACACCCTGCACCCTTGCCCCCTGCCCCCTGCCACTGTCCCCTGCACTCCATGCCATGCTTGGCCAGCAGGCATTTCCAGGTTGGCTGTGGACAGGGCAGCTGACAACCCAGTCCCTCAGCCCAAAGTCATTCTAAGTGGGAGCCTGGGGGCCACCAGTCCCATGGGGCCAATAAGCAGAATCTCTGCTGAGGGCCATATGCCCACCCTCCAGCCCAAAGTTGAAAGCTTTCAGCATGCCCCGGAACCAGGGGACCTGGCTGGAATTGACTGGGTCTCCATTCTGTTCATGAGCTCCTGCAGCTGGGGAGAAGCAGGCCAGAGGGGAAGAGGAGGCCCAGGAGCACCATCTGCTGGGAGATGTGGAAAGTGCAGTCTGGCAAACAGTCTTTTGGTAGCACTTCGGATCTTCAAGTAGAGTTGCATCCCTGCATGAGGTCCCGGCCATGGCTCCACAGGGAATTACTGATGAGCCAAGTGCAGAGGAGACCTTCAATGCAAGTCCAAGCAAACACAAAACCTTAGGAGAGTGAGGAAATCAACCTTCAAAATAACCCTATCAAGATGAACAAATGCCTCAAAACCAACAGAAAGTCACAAAGCAAATGAAGATGCAGGCAGGTATGGCCATCAAATGACCAAATTAAAACACCAGAGGAGACACAGACTTTGGAACAATTAACCAAAGGTGTTCATACAACTCTACTAAATAAATTCAGTGGAATGGCTAATGACAAAAGGATATCACAAAGACACTAGAAGATCATAAAGAAGAATTTGAAAGAAAAAGTAGAAAAATAGCAGATATCACAGAGATGAGGGATACTATAGACTAAATTTAAAATGTACTAGAGATAAAAAAAAATTATACTAGAGAACACAACAGCAGATTTGAAGAGGTAGAAGAATACATGTACTACAAAACATTGATGAAAGAATTCAAAGATCTAAATAGGGGGAAAGACATTCCCTGTTCATGAATAGGAAGATTAATGGAGTTAAGATATCCATTCTGCCCAAACTGATCTACAGATTAAATGCAATACCAATAGAAATTTCAACAACCTACTTTGAAAACTTTGAAAAACTAGTTATCAAATTCATTTGGAAAGGAAAGAAACATCAAACATCTAAAAATATCCTTAAAAAGAAAAACAAAACAAAGTGGGAGGATTAACACTTCCTGATTTGAAAATTTATTACAAAAACATAGTCATCAAAACGGCATGCTATTAACACAAAGATAGATGTACTTACCAATAAAATCAAATTGAGTGAGGAGATAGACCACTAAATCTGTGGTTAACTGGTCTTCGACAAGTCCCCCAAATCCAATGAACTGGGACAGAATAGTCTTTTTAATAAATGGGTATGGGAGAACTGGATATCAATAGCCAAAAGAATATAAGGGACCCTTACCTTACACCTTATATAAAAATTAACTCCAAGTAGATCAAGGACCTAAATATAAGAGGCAGTACCATAAAACTCCTAAATAAAAAGTAGTTTCCTAAATTTTAGAACCAAAGCACAAACAATGAAAGAAAAAATAGATACATGGGAACTCCTCAAAATCAAATTCTTCTGTGCCTCAAAGGACTTTGCCAAAAAGAAGAAGAGGCAACCAACTTAGTGGGAGAAAATATTTAGAAAGCACACATCAGATATCCTGTTTATCAACAACAAAAGAACAAACAAGCCAACTATAAAATAAGCTAAAGATATGAATAGATATTTTTTTCCAAAGAACAAATACAAGATGATTAAAAGGTACATAGAGGGATGGTCATTTTCATTAGCTATAAGGGAAATACAGATGAAGACTACAATGAGATACCACTGCACACCTATAAAAATGGCTGCTATTAAACTAAGAGGAAACAACAAATACCAGAGAGGATGTGAAGAAATTGGAACACTTATGCATTGCTGGTGGGAATGTAAAATGGTACAGCCACTGTGGAAGTCAGTTTGGTGGTTCCTTAGAAAAGTAAATATTGAGTTGCCCTGTGATGCAGAAATATCACTATTTGGTACATACCCAGAAGATCTGAAAGCCGGGACAGACATTTGCACATTGACATTCATAGCAGCATTAGTTCCTATTGCAAAAAGATGGAAACATCCCAAATGCCCACCAACAGATGAGTGAATAAGCAAAATGTGGTATATACATACGATGGAATATCATGCAGTAATAAGATGAAAGGTGTTCCTGAAGTTTATGACAGCATGGGTGAACCTTGAGGACACAATGCTGAGTAAAATAAGCCAGACACAAAATGATAGATAATGTATGATTTCACTATTATGATTTTGGTAAAGGAAAACTCAGAGGCTTATAATATAGATTATATGGGACCTAGAGATATACAGAAGCTAGAGATGTATGAACAGATAGCTAATGAGGTTGAACATAAATATAATGGAATGGACATAAGTGAAAACAGTTCATTAGTAGGTTTATAAGTAATATTGGCATATGGAAGGTGATGTGATTGAAAGAGGTCATATAGATCCATGTATCCCACCAATTAACCCTATAAATATAAATAAGTTCTTGCATGCGCTACCTCAAATGTATTAATCTTATAAAAAGAGTCGATATAGAGGGGGATAGGGGCATATTAGCTAGGATTCTCTAGAGAAACAGAATCAGCAGGAGATATCCATAGATATAAAATTTATAAAAGTGTCTCATGTAACCATAGGAATGTAGAATCCAAGGTTGGTAGGGCAAGCCATAAGCTGGCAACTCCAGTGAAGATCCTCAGTGAACTCTCAGGACAGGCTGCTGGACAACTGTGGGAATGGAAGAGTCTGAGCTCTGAAGGGCAGGCTGCAAGTCAATGACTCTGATGGAGGATCTGGACGAACTCCACAGGAGAGGCTCACTGGCTGAAGCAGGAAGAGTGACTGTCTCTTCTGAATCTTCCTTAAAAGCCTTCCAGTGATTAGATTAAGCATCACTCATTGCAGAAGATTACAAACACAATCTTTAGCAGATTACAAACACAATCAGCTGTGGATGCAGCCAACGTTATCACGATTTAAGTCCATGAGATGTCCTCATAGCAACAGACAGGGCAGTGCTTGCCCGACCAGATGACCAGGCACCACCACCTGGCCAAATTGACACTTGACCCTGACCGTGACAAGGGGGAAACCCACCATCACATACTATGGTCTGTATTTGACAGGAAAACATCAACAGTACCACAGCAAAATCATAGTAATAATTGGGAGGGAAGGACAAGAGTTAATGGTAGAGTTGGTCTCTCTATTTGGTGAGGGTGTGTCTATCTGTTATGTTGCTCTTTGGAGCAATGAAAACTTGTCTACAAATGAGAGTATTGATGACTGTACTGTGAGGATAATGTGAGACATGGATTGTTGACTCTGAACATCATTGTACATGATGCCCAATGGATGGAGGTGGCTGAAGGATGCATTGACTGAGAAGTAGAATAGTGAGCTGTGGTATTTACATATGACAGAATAGTATGTGGCCACAGAAAGGAACAATGTTGTGAGGCATACAATGAGGTAAATGAAACAAAAGAACGAATATTGTATGATTTCCTTTAGACAATACCTATTTAAAAATTAAGACTTGACTCTGGGCTTTTATAGTAGTTACCTCTCATCCAGAGCTATTTCTATATTTGGAGGTGCTGTGCTATAAATGTATAGCCTGGTATCTCCCTGGAACTTTGGCTACCTGTGTGACACCTAAGACTCAGAGTTAGAGTTTTGCAGCTCCGAAAGTCAGCATTACTACATGCAACAATGTTGAAGAAACTGAAAAAGAGATCAGGCTTCAATTAGAGATAAGACTGTAGGTGATCTTGTCAGGACTAGGGTGAATCAGAATACAGGGGTAAGGATGGTGTTTTAGAACTTCACCTACCCAGTGAGACCAAAGGAAGAGAGGTTTATTTTGTCTCAACCTAAATTTTCTATAGTCCATAACCTAACTTAACCTGTCTGAATAGCTCATTTAAACACAAAGGGTCTAGAATGAGAATGAGGGCTTGTAATTCTTTATAGCTTAATGTAATACCTGGATTCATCCCAGAGTATGTTGGGCAGTTAACTAAAAAGTATTGGCAAAGTTCCTTGAAGGATGGGAGAAAAATATGCAGTTATTAAGCTTCACCATTGGGGAAACCCCTGCTATGCTCTCAAATATTAGGGACTCCCAAGTCAATAGATCAAGCCCTTGATCTCGAGGCTTGCTTTTGTGAAGCTAATTTCCGTAGCAGAGAACCTAAACCTACCTATATTTATGCCTAAGATTTACTTCCAGAGGACCACTTTTGTTGCTCAGATGTGGCCTCTCTCTCTCTCTCTCTCTCTAAGCCCAATTCTGCAAGTAAAATCATTGCCACTCCTCCCACACACACATATACACATACACACAGGACATGACTTCCAGGGATGGAAATCTCCCTGGCAACATGGGACATGACTCCCAGGGATGAGCCTGGCCCTGGCACGAGTGGCACCGTGGAATCAACAAAAACTCACTGACCAAAAGGGGGGAATATGTAACAAAATAGGGTATCAGTGGCTAAGAGATTTCAAATCTAGGTGAGAGGCTATTCTGGAGGCCAGTCGTACACAAGGCTCAACAAATATCGCTATTTACCATGGTTTGCCAACCCTCAACTAACACCA
Source organism: Myrmecophaga tridactyla (assembly GCA_004026745.1). Lineage (NCBI taxonomy): Eukaryota > Metazoa > Chordata > Mammalia > Pilosa > Myrmecophagidae > Myrmecophaga > Myrmecophaga tridactyla. The sequence continues at coordinate 14,376 of PVIY010045459.1, read as the reverse complement.
TTCCTATCAACCCTAAAGAGCCATAGTTTCACATACCAAGATTACTTTCCAGAGACGCACAACCTCCAGATTGTTCCTAGGCCAGATAAATCCTAAACCGAGAGGGGCCAGCCTCTCCAGAACATCAGCTAGTTCCATCCCCCTATCCCATATTGTCAACACCCCTTTCCATCATGAAAACGTTAGAATGGGCATAGTTCAAATACCTATGAAGTTTGGGAGAAGGATCAAAGCAGAAGGAGGAGTTATAACAGCGAAGATAGGCTTTAACAAATGAAAATGAATGTTGAATCATGATTTTGATATTTCTCTTAGTCTCCAGTGTCTTGGAGCAAGTAGAAGGAAAAATCTGAAATCTGTTTTATAACCACTTGTAACAATGTGCTTTGAAGTTTATCGCTTTTTTGTATATATGTTATCTTTCATAATAAAAATGTTTTAAAAAACAATGAGATATCATTTCACACCCACTAGAATGGCTACTATTAAAAAAAACAAACACAAATTTACATGTGTTGGAGAGGATGTGGAAAAATAGGAATGCTCATTCATTGCTGATGGGAACATGAACTGATGCTGCGGAAGGCAGTTTGTCGGTTCCTCGGAAAGCTGAGCAGAGAATTTCCATATGACCCGACCACTCCCTTCCAGGAACACGCTCAGAAGAACTGGAGGCTAGGACTCGAACAGGTATTTGCACACCAGTGTACATAGTGGCTTTATTCACATGTGCCAATGGATGGAAGCAGCCCAAGTGCCATCGACTGATGCAGGATGAACAAAAGGTAGTATATACATGTGATGGAATATTATTTGGTAGTAAGAAGGAATGACAGCCTGCTGCATATTACAACGTGGATGAATTCTGAGGACATCGCATTGCGTGAAATAAGCCAGACACAAAAGGACAAATAATTTACAATCCCACTAAAACAAAATCGTTAAAATAAGCAATCTCATAGAGTCAGCATCTAGAATGTTAGCACCGGGGGTGAATTAGGTGTAGGGAACAGGGAATTATGGCTGAGAAGGACAGAGTTCCTCTTTGGGATGATGGAAAAGTTTTGGTAATTGGTGGTGGTGACGGTTGCACAGCAGTGTGGACATAATTAACAGGGCTGAATTACGTGGCTGAATGTTATTAAAAGGGAAAATTTTAGGTTGAATACGTATTAAAAGAATAAAAAATGTTTAAAAATGCATGGGACTGAACAATACAGTGAAAAAAAAAAAAAGAAGAAAAGAAAAGCAAAGGAGACTGATGGCTGGCTCTTTGATGAAGAAACCAGAGTTTCCCAAAGCGGTTTCTGCACGGAACACCCGCTGCACAGGAAGAGGAAGGTGCTGGGAAACAAACGAAAGGCTCGAGATGGGAGGCCCCTATACACTGTGTTCATGGCCACAAACATGTCACAAAGCAGAGACACTCGCCTGCCGTGGAAGGGACCTGGCGACTCTCAGAAGTCCTGCACAAAGAAAAGACTTGCTGCTTCTCTAGGTCCAGCTGGGTGCACGTGGGAGAGCTGCCTTCCTGGTGCAAGACACACGTGCCACTCTGCTCCGGGATCACGCCCAGCCAACGCGGGTGAGGGAGACAGGACCATGGCTTCGCAGAAACCCATGCCCCAGGTTCTGTAGGGTCTATAAGCAGAATGAACTAAGTCAGTTCATCAAGACAAAGGCGTGTCATCCCTCCTCTTGCACAAGCACAGAAGAAAGCTCCCCGGCGGTTGCCCTGGCCTTGAAAATGCTCACCTACAGGAATGCATGTGCAAGGCACAGAGCTCCTGAATGGTTGAAACATCTTGGGGTCCAGCAAAATCAGCCTTCCATCTGGCTGTACTCAGAGCACACATGCTTGCAGGCATTCTGCTTTTATAGAGCACTGGGTCACCATTTTCATGAGACTCGTACGGCAGCCTGCCACCCACTGCAGAGGTAGGCAGGGCACCTGTGCTCCTCTCCTTTAAAATTAACTTTAAATTACTTATTGATTCCAGCCCTGTGAAATTTAGCAAACAGTGCATTTCATTTAAATAAATTATAATAATCAAACCCCGGTGTTTGAATTAGAGCCTTTTAGTACACAATTTGACTGAATACTGTAAAAACCTCATTAATGTGTATGCTGCTAATTTGTAATTTGTGATAAAGCAAAGTAGAGGAAGGAAAAAGCAAGGACCTTGACTGAAGTTTTTCTTTGCACTGCAAATCTTTTTCAAAAAAGTGCAAATCAGTACTGTAAACAAGGTTGTAGAGGGTCTGGTTTGAAATACTTAAGAAAATAAACTTTTCAAATACCTTTTAGAAGCATCATTTACATGCATACAATTTATATGCTAATTACAAATCATTCCAGTCTATTCACTAAAGTAATTCCCTTGAGAACCTCAAGTGTTGTTTTTTTTTTAATCAGGTTAAGTTATTATTATATTTAAAGTTGCGAAATGGGTGCCATTAGTGTGCTTTATAATTTAAATGGACTTTGTCTGATTAATGCATATTAGTAATATTTACTACAGTTTCTAGGGCCCCTTTTACTTTTCTCTTGCTTTCTAAAGTGATTCCAAAATGCTTAGAAAGTACCCCTCCCTGAAGCAAAATTCCTAATGGAGATCATGGCAGTAGCAGGAATGGAGGGAGGTGGATGGAGGGAAACTGGGAGGAGAAGTTGCAGATAGATTCGTATTTTGAAACTAGATTTTAAGAGAATTATTTTTTTTTTAGTTTAGTGGGGTGTAGGGGGAGGGTCATGGGGAGATGGGACTGCCTAGTCTTAAGAAGGTGGTCAGAGAACCGTTTATAAACTGAGGAGGTGAGATAAGCTTGAGATATTTATATATATTTATTTATAGGTATATATATTTATTTTTATTTATATGTATATGTATATTTATATACACTTTACACACTAATGAATGTTCAATCGTGGTACCAATTTTAAACTCCCAAATCATTTGATATCTCAGATCACAATCCAAATTCAAATCAAGGGTTTTTTCTAAGAATTAGGACTGCTTCCTGCACCAGGAAAATGGGATTGAATAGTTAGGTCATCCCAGCACAGGCAGCAAAAAGATTTGCTGAGCTGGGACCAGACAATGGGATTTGGGTCTGCAAAAGCTTTGTCCAAGCCGATTGCTTCAACCCCATGTGTTCTGAAAGACAAAGAGCATTTGAGTGGAAATGCAATGATAAATTCGCTTTTCTGTGTGGACGCAGTCGCGATGCATGCCCAACCCAAACTCGCCTTTCCCCAATTTATTTACTTTCCTAATTGGGTTACAAAATAAAATCATCATCAACAACAAGCACCTTGCTTCAAACCGTATAAATGGCGGATGTTGCATCTCTCAGAATATAACTTTCGGTGGTAACATCATTAAGCCTCCAAATGCTGGCAAGAGAAAGACTGGAGTTCTGAATTTAACAAATGCTTTGGAATTTCAGTCTTACACAACATAATTATTCTTACAGGAAATATAATTAATGAAGAAAATGCCTCAGATGTGTGGGCTCGGAAGGCAAATAAAACCATCCTTTATTGTGCCTTCAAGGTTAGAATTATTATAGCACTTATAATTTTATTATAATTACCCATAATGAGCTTCCACACGTGATACAGTCGACACGGTTTTGACAATAGAAGTTTTCAAAATGCCTCATTAAGTATTTTAGTGTATATTTATGTGTTTTTCACCCCGCCTCCCAGTTTTGGTGGCCATACGGTTCACGTAAAGGCAGAGGAACATATTTTAATAAAAAATACCACCATTAAAGATAATAAAATGATTACAGTGAATAGATATTAAGATGTCACAGCTGTATAACCCATTCCTTTTATGTACTCCCGTGCTGAATTGTTTTATGACCTATCATAAACCTATTAAACTACTGGTAATAAAGGATTGTAATTAGTGATAAAACCTTGTTGCTTAGTGAGCCAAGACTATCATCCTTACTTTGAATTTTATTGAAAGTAATCAAGACGAAACCTTCAGCAATGTCAAATAACGGGATGCGCTTTTACTAGGGGCTGGTAACATTTAACCTTCCTGGAATTTCTCCTCTAGCTTGGGTCTGCTGGCTGGGAGGGCTCCCCTGTGGGTTTTGCCTGGTGCTGTCTTACTGCGTTTGCAGATGGGAGGTGCAAGGGAGAAACATTCCAAGACCGAGATAAGGTGGTCAATGGGTCCACGTGACCTGGGAACCGTCCGGCCCAGCTGTGCCCACTCTCGGGGTGCTGCGTTGCTGGACACGCGAGTGCCCCTGGGGCTGCTCTCCGGCTTCCTGAAGCTGCAGCCTGGGGCGGGAGACGTCCTGAGGACTCCCCCCGGCTGGCTAAGAAGGAGCCGTGCAGAGAACTGAAGGGAATGTGTGACTTTTTCGGCCATCACATCAAATTAACTTTCTTTCTAGTCATCCTGGGTTGGGTGTAAACATGCTTCCAACTGCACAAAAGCCGCAGCTAATCCACAGGGCCTGGAGCGGGGCTCTCCGTCTGTCTGTCCACCTCCCAGAATACATTAGCCAGGCAGACAGGCTCACGCAGCCGCTTCCCCGTGGACTCTGGGAAGGTGACATGCTCGGCCCCCTTCACCTCCGATTTCTCATCCTCCAAATCCGGGATGGAGCAATTTCATCAGAGGCTAGGAGCCCGTAATATGTCCTTGCCAACCACCAGACGGGAAAGTGCTCCTTTGTTCCAGGCAGTGAGCGGCGAGTTCAGGGCCTCGGCAGGCAAACCACAGGCAAGGACCCCAGCCGGAGTGGGCCTCCTTACCCCCATGCACGGCAGCCTCCCCCCAAACACACACACACACACACACACACACACACACACACAGCTGGGCTGGGCATGGCGTGTCCCGGCGGCTTGAGGCTTACTTAACTTCTGCAGTGAGCTGGAGACGCTGCCGTCCAGTGGCACACAAGGCCCCAGCCCTGCACTCTGTGTCCTACAACCCCAGAACAGATCAGAGTCCCAGGGCTAGCCAGGGGCGCTGACCACCATGTGCTCCAACTGGGCTTTGCAACCCGCTGTGCTGGACACTCACAGCCCTGAACTGAGCAGTAGGGAAACTATAGTAACCCCTAATCGGCTTCAGTTCAATGGAAACTATGTATCGTGGTGGATAACAAAGCCAGGGCCAAAAAAAAAAAAAAGAAGAAGAAGAAGAAGAAGAAGAAGAAGAAGAAGAAAGAAAGGAATGGAAAGAAAGAAACCCTAAAATCTGCTGGCAGGGCAGGGAGGGCCAGGGTGCAGGCTAAACCCCCACACTGACAGCTCACCCCACACCTGATCCCAGCCTCCCCCTGGGGCCCCCCCACCCACACAAGTCCAGGCCAGAGCAAAGGGTGGGGTAGGATGGGCAGACCCTGAAACCGAGATGAGAGATCATGAGTGCAGCATTAACTGGGAGAGCTGAAATTGAGTACCAGGGCACCTAATTGCTGGGGAAGGCCGGAACCGGGGTGCAGAAATCTCTTTGTGCTATTTATAGTCTGCTGACTGTACCCCACCTTATCATTAATGAAATGTGCGTTTTCTCATTTGCACTGTATCAGCGTAAGAGAATTAGTGTAGTCAGGGAAATTATAAAATGGAATTAAAATGCACCCCCCCCCCGTCAGCATGGACAGGTAATGCCAACAACACTTGGGGTCTGCGTGAAAGCAGGGAACCCTGTGGCTGATCACTTTTGCTGGTAAATCAGAAAGCTGCCTCCTCTATTTCATTTTTTTATCTTTAATGTATCCAAGGTTTCACTGCTAAATACGAAAGCTCTAGCAGTTGGTCGGGGTTTAAGCTACTAGAAGAAAGTTAAGCCTCTGCGTTGGCTGGCGGAGATACCAGCTATAAGCTGACAAGTAATTAAACCAGCATATCTATAACAACTGTCATCTCTGATTTCTGCTCAGCTTGGATGTAAACCAAAGGCGAGAAATACACACACACACACACACACACACACACACACACAGGCAAGAGAAGGAGTGCATCTTCCCCTGCTGAACAGTGTAGCAGGACCCTGACCCCAAGGGCTAGAGACCCCTTTGCCAACGCCAGCAGGGAGAGGGACCTCAGCTAGGGTGTGACATTGAGCTCTGCCGTCTGGGAGTGAGCTGGCTGTGGGCTGTGCTCCAACTCTGTGCGGCGGCTGCGCTGCTGGGCCAGTGGTGATGCCGCAGGGGTACCTGGCCTGCCCACGGCCACCTGCCCACGGCCTGGCTCCTGCTGCTTCTCAGCTTGTGGACTAACCAAAATCTTCTCTGCTCCCGCCTCCACCTGCACGCTCTCCTCATCGTGCTCTCACCCCGGGACACACACAAACATGGTCTTGACGGTTCTGCTGAGACGTGGGAATGTGTCTCATCTACCCACATGCAAGCAAGGACAACTTCTAAAGCATGGGGAGGGATGAGGGAGACCAGTGGCTACTAGTCCACTTTCCCAGGCTTGAGGCTCAAAGCAGCTCCCACGTCCTGCGAATCAAGAGGTTCCAAGTGCCTTTCGGGGCCAGGCCTGAATTTCCTTAAAGCGTTTGAATATCACGTTTCGGGCCTATTAACAGGGCCTGAGGAGCCTCCCCCTTTCCAGATGAGCCTGCCAGGCCCTCTGGGTCCTGCCTCTGAGGGTGGGAGCTGGGCTGGTGGGCCAGAGCCTGGCTTTCCGGGCCAGGTGAACGGCACCCACAAGCCGTCCTCTCCTGTGTTGCACCCGAGGGGTTCCTCCAGCCCCTCTACCCAATACCAGATGTCACTCTCCAGCTACTGCAAGGAGGAACGTCTCCCGGGCTATTTCAGACCTCCAGACTGCCCTGTTTTCAGCAAGAGTTGAGATTTTCCAGTGAAGATTTTAACACCATTTAAAATGATCTATTTCCTCTTTCCTGGGACCATTGCAAACTGAAATACGTGGAGGAGGGAGATAGTGTATTTCTTAGGGATCTAATTGCAAAGGCGTCAAATACTTTTTCTCTTTAAGACCTGTTAGTATTTTCCCAGTCTTTTCAGTTCAATGTGCTCTGAGTTTTGTTAATTTCTCAGTAGTTAAACTTGGAAGAACTTGCCAATCTTGGGAACACAGACCCCCGATCCAAGGCTGGCCCACACATTCCATTTATTTTCCTCCTAATGAAAAGTTTGACAAGCAAATAATTAGACTGAAAAGCAAGCATAAATTAACGTCTCCAGCCACAGAGCTGCCCGCCTTTTGAAGACTGCGTTTTTAAAAGATATGCTTTGGAAGAGCAGTCACTTCAGTCATTTAAATGATCTGCCCTGGACTGTATATGGCTCTCTGTAAGGCGATTTATCCCGTTTCATCAAATGGAATGTTTGATGTACCTCGGCATAACAAATTATTTGTGTTGGATTTATTTCAGTGAATTCCCCTTCTCCTTCTGGTTTCAAGACAGTAAGCCCTCGGCTTCTAAACATGGTGAAAACAACCAGATCTGAGAGACATTATACACACAACAAAGGGGAACGAGTGACCAGCACGGCTACATAGCCTTTTGAACAGCTAGTCAATGCAGACAGGAGTAAATGACAGCTAATTACAAATTACACTCGTTTGGGGCTGAGCAGGCCTCTCGCCTTGAATAATTTTGATCAGACCCTGCGGCGCTCACCTGCCTGCAAACACCACCAGGGACCCAGGCTGGGGCGCCGTTCTCGGGACACAGGCTGGGGTGCTGGACAAGGACCCAGGCTGGGGTGCCGGACAAGGCCCCGGGCTGGGGTGCTGGACAAGTTTCAAAACAAGCTGCTAAACACAAATGCTTATTGGATTACAGAGATTTAGGGAAAAGCATTCAGCTCCCGGGCAGCAGCCGCGGGGCGGGGAGGGGGTGATTTCTGGAGGACGGTGGTGGCCGTTCACGGGCCGGTGTCGTACCCAGTCTCAGTCTCAGGGAAGGCCTTGGGTCCCCGGCCTGCCCGCAGGGAAGCCGGCCCTGGGCAGGCCCCCTGGGAGAAGGTTGTAGGGGGCCAGTTAATCGGTTTTCAAAGGCGAGACAGACGGACGCTGCTGACTTTGTTTTGGATTAATAATCAGCTCCGACCACGCGTTCGGTTAGAGCGTGGATTCTTTTTTTTCTTCTTTTATCAGAAGGAGATTTTCATGACCATCAGCGGACACTTTGATTTACTAATAACATTTTACATTTCTTTAAGTTAAATTCTAATTTAATACATTTGCAAAATTAAGACAATGTCGAAAATAATTAATGTCAGCCTCAGTGCATTGAAAAGACCTTGGCTTTTGTAATTCACTAAAGCAATTTCTATTCATTTAGTTGAGCTAAATGCTTATTGTTAAAGACAAAAGGCCCGGCCGTTTGACATTGGGCTCATTATGTATGTTAGAGACATTCTGCCTTCCGAGGCCACAAAGCCGGGCCTGGCGGGCGGGGATTAAAATGCAGACCACACAGCACTCGCGCTGACTTCTCCTTGCGACCTGAGCAGCACTTCAAACCCGAGCTCACTGGAAACAGCAGTAGAGCGATTTTTGTTGTCATGCTTAAGTGACGGTGATTAGTAAACTCTGGCAAGTTTAACGGGATGCTCTCAGACACTTCTAGCAGCCGGGAACTTATTCCCAGCGGAGTCACAAAATTATCTAAAAGTTTATAAAAAAGCGTTTATAAATACTTGCAGGAAAATGCATCTTAAGGAAGCGCAGTGAGGTCCAGAAGAGAAAGGCCTCAATTGCTCAAATAACATTAGGAACGGATGATAATGCAACTTCCTGGTAATATGAGCGGCTTGAACTTCAGGAGTGTTTTTTCTCAGTTTATCGTAGAGCCTGGCCACAAAGAGGCGCCTGCTAGCCCCAGGCGCTGCGTGACACTCCCTTCCTTACTAGGGGGTGAGAAAGCACGCTTGGATTCCAGTGCTCGTGCACGGAATAAGAACTCACTATCACACCCCTTATTTGGGGGAAAAATGACTGTCCTTTGTGTCTCAGAAAGCGTCCAAGGTGGAACACATGGTTGGCCTCAGAGCTTCTGCAAGAGAAGCTGGACAAGGTCCCTCTGACAGCTGTAAATGCTTCCCCACTCACAGCAGAAAGGCCCTGCTTGAGTCCAAGACCAGAGAGCCATTGCACACGGGCTTCCAGAATGAGGGAAGGCAAGCCTGTTGAGGGTTCTATGAAAATCTCCAAAAGGCCACACTCTAAACAGCTTTACTTAGACTTTGCAAAATTGGAAAGCTACATTTTAGAAATACTGCTGTTTCCAGTTACATGGGCAGATGTTTTTTCCCACCTGAGAGCTGAACGGCTGAATGTCGGCATCCTCTGGGTCACGCCCTCCTGGGTGTGGGATGGAAGGACACCTGTTAGAGCTCCCCGAAAGTAGTTAGAGAAGTCGCTGCCGGCTTGGGCTGGGGAGGGGGCCACCTTATCAGCCGTGGAGTAACACGGGCATGCCTGCAGTGACACACCATCCATCACGTCATCAGCTCGGGGGCCTGCAGAGCCCGCGGGGGGCAGGGGACACTTGACCCTGCGAGCCCCGTGTCCTGCTGAGCCTCACGCAGCCTCTGTCACGTACAAGCCTACAGACTGACAACAAATCTACAGGGCCCCGCACAACCTCATCACCACGGCAACGTACCCCAGGCTGCCCCATAACACCAATAAACTGTATCATGACGGGCGTGTAAGACAAGGCCTCTAGGATGCGCCTCGTCGAGCCATTTAGGAGGTCTAGGGAAAGACGGCTGCTTCCCTGGGTGCAGGGAGCAGAGGGGGCGGGGGGAGCGTGCCCGCTGAATGTTCCAGAACAGGGGCCGCCGGTGACCCCGCCGTGCTTTTCTAAAACAGCATCTCATTTTCAGGACAGTGATTTTCAGAATGTCTGGAGTTGTGACTTTTTTTTTTGGTGGTGGTGTTGCCTAAATGCGGTATATTCATTTTCCCTTTTTTTTTTCCAGTTAAAAAAAATGGGGGGCGGGCAGTGGTGGTGAAATTCACAGAACAAAATGAATCATTTTAACAGGAGCAAGTGATGACATTTTGTGCATCCACAATATTGTGCAACTTCTGTCTAGTTCCAGAATATTTTCATCACTCCAAAACCAAACCCATAACCGTTAAACAGTTTCTCTCTTTTCTCTCCCCTCCCCAGCCCCGGGAAGCCACCAATCTGCCTCAATATATATTCATTTTCATATTAATATGTGTACATTTTGACCAATTTTGTGGATTTTTAAAATACCCTTAATTGGCAACTAGTAAGACAACAGGATTGGGAATTTCTATGGGATGCTATGTAGCAATTTACTACGCTATCTAGAAAAAAACTGAAGTACGGACATGGCAGTAGTAATGACATTTGTAAATGACACTTTAGGATGTTATTTTGGACTCCTAAGATTTTGTGCTCAGATACTTCCAAAGAGAGGTATAAGTTTACGATATGAGATAAATGAGGTTAATTTCTAACTTTGTCTAGATTGTGTTTCTATTACTGTTTTTTTGCCCCTTCCATTTGTTAAGTCACAACAAGCTTCTCTTGGTTAAAAAGAGGAAAAAAAAGCTAGTTGAATAGTAATATGGTTTTTCATGTATATGCAAGAAAAAGATCTTTTCACACCTTCATGAAATTAGCATGCATTTGAATACTAATGAATTACCAGTGGCTGCTTGAGAATCCTGAGAACCGCCTTCCATCCCTAGGAAATGGACTGGAGTCAAATGATGGGACAGATGCATGTTTTCATTCCGTAGAAGCCTCAGAGAGTAGGGAGGCGTCAAGAGAATAGGAAGTCTTCATCATGAAAACGCTGCCTTTTGACAGGAAAATGGAGGCCAACATGAAAATTTGAAAGTCCTTGTGCCTCCGCTGGCTGCACAGTGAGAACCATTTTACCACCCCTTGGCGTCGGCTGAGACTGAGCCTCTGCCATTCTTACTTTCCGTAGAGCTATTGATTCCAGTGGAACCTGACATGGACATCTCAGGGCAAGGAAAGTTCATTTAAAGTTCGCAAGAGAGTTGCTCCTTACTTGATGATACAGGAAAGCAGCCAACAGATGGGGATGTGTGCTGTTGCGGGTGTTTCTGGAGGGCAACTCTACACAAGCTCCCTGTGAGGTCTTCGGGGCACATATGAGCCACGGGGCTGTGGGTCCCCATGCCACCCAGAAACATGAAAAACAGTGTCCCTGAGCCCACCCTCTCCTCTGGCGTAGCACGGATAAATGCCCTCTGTCCATCAAACCTCAGTGGCCCACCTGGACACGTGCTCACCCCAGCTCCCCAAGCCTCCCAGGCTGAGCTCACCGATGGCACTGAGTGAGTAAATAAAGAACATTCGTGTTTTTATAGCAAAGCAATTCTTTCTTCTAAAAGTGGAAGTGTAAGACACAAAGATTTTTTAGGATAAAGCTCATCAAGTAATAAAATGTCTGTTCTCTTCAGCAATTACTCTGCAGAAATGCATGGCTGACTTTCTTTATGTTTATAAAACTTTACTCAAGCCTAAAGTGTACGTCGATGACGTCGCTTCTATGAAGAACTGCAAGTCAAGCAAGACTTTGAATGAATAATAGAAGCTTTCTAACTCACAGAAATCAGCCTCATGGAGCCCCAGGCAACGCTTGGTCCGTACGCCCCTGGAGGGCGTCTCTCACGCATTGTTTGCTTTGCCCAGATCGGAGCCAGAAGAAACACGTGACACAGGATTCAGCTCCCAGGAGGGCACCGGGGCAGTGCAGGTGCCTCAGCTGCTCACCCAGGGGAAGCCCTAGGCCTGAGTGGAGGGGGTTGACCAGAAGCCTGCCCACAAAGGGGCGGGCCCAGCGCCGTGCTGTGGGGTGGACCCAGGTTGGGGGAGTAGAGAACAAAGTCAGCCCCAGGTTTCTCTATTTTCTCCCAATTGGAGCCCATCGGTAGCTTAGTCTTTAATTGATTGGAAACACAGGAGCAGCTTAGTAATTGCTGTGTTCTGCAACAAGCACATTCTGAAAATCCATTGTTTACTTCGAATGGGACGAGGAGGTGCCAGGAAGGCTGTATGGGGACTGGGTACGGGGTGGGAAACGGCACATGCCCCATCTCTACTCCCAAGAAGCAGACCTCAATCTCGAGTTGAGCAGGAGACTTTTCCGACTTCCAGCGAGATGTGTGATCTCTGGGCTCCTTTGTTTGTTCCGTTTATTAAGGAAAAACGAACAGGAAGTTCTCCTTCACGGACCCTCTTCCACCCCTAGCCTAGCCTGGTTTGGAAGGCGGTAGGGCTGGTGGGAATGCTGAGGTCCCTGCCCACCAGTGCTCCGTGCCGGCCCTTCGGAGAGCTGTAGCAACTTTTCCGGGGCAGGCACGTTCTCCAAGGCGATGAATGTGTCCAATTATGATGAACATAAGAGAAAGAGGAGATCGCTACCTTTAAAAATATTTAAGCATCAACTACAACCTCATGTGTCAGGATTCTTAGTTTTCAAAGAACAGATAGATAAAATCAGGCGATGAAGCGTCTGCAGGAAAAATAAGTGATACAATTTGTTTTCAGAACAAGATGAGTTTAGGATGAGTCTAATGTGGAAAAGCCCACAGTATTCTACTTAAAAATAAAATGAAAAAAACAGACGAGCTAAGATCCTAAAACCAGGTCTTGGAAAAGCAGAACATACTTTTAAATGATCCTAGCTTGACTGTAAAGCATTGGATTCATCAGCAAGCATGCACAGACCCAGCACTTGGTATTGCTGATGCATATGTAATGTCCAGCACATGCCCCCTTCTGCATGTCTTCATATCACGAAGTCATAAAAGATGGGGCCATTGTTTAATATGCTGACACTTGCACAGAGCACCCGACCCCAGAGCCAACCACAGTGGACGGCTGGAAAAGCTCAGGGGAGACCCTTCTCCTCCCCGGCACCCAGGGCCATGAGTGCAGATTTCGCACGTCTGCACGTACTCTTGGGTTTAGTGACAGAACTTTGGGGACACAGCCCCAGAACCCAGCATCAGTCTGGACACAGTCGTCTGAGTAGAGATTGCCTTTCCTCTGACACACGCCACTGAGGACCCGTCCCGGTCACACAATGCACAGGCCATGTGCTTTGGGTAAATGGACTCAAGGAACTCCCTGGCTTACCCGCACCCCCCACCCCCGGGTCCAGTCCTAGCAGCACAAACTGCCAGGCCAGGGCTCTCTCTGGCTGTCCCGTGGGCACCTTCAACATTGTGGTCGGAGGTCCTGTGCTGATCATTCCTCAGGAAAAAGCACTGGAGGGAAAATTCTCAAAGACACCGAAGCTGGGCGCTGCAGGAAGAGAAAGCTTTTTCTGGGGTTTCACAAACATGATCTCTATTTTGAAAAGTGGGTTTAGTTTTTCAGCCATGTGGATATCTATGTAAGCGACCCATACAAGACTTCAGAAAAATGCTGAACCCAGATCTTCAACAGGTGTGATTGCAATTGGGAAAGCCTCCTTCAATTCAGAGGAAAACTGGCACTTGGACTCCATCCCCAGGGCTTACGGAAGGTTTTATTATGAAACTGCAGAAGGGCTGAGACCCACAGGCCGGGGGTCAGGAGGAGATGCTGCTTCGCAGAGGATGAAACTTTTCACCTGTAGGAGTGAGGGTCTCGTCTGGCTGTTTTTGGCAAATCTAAAAGTTGCAGAGACAAGATTAAATGGGCTGCAATTCCTAGTCGGATGACTCGGCACTGAGCTACCCCACCCAGGTAAGCCTGCAGACAAGGGCCAAACGTGGCGAACCAGTTTGGGACTTGGTGAGGGAAGGGTGTGGGCTCAGGGCAACGTCTTTCTGTAAAAGGCCGGATGGTACATCTCGTCAGGTACAGACAGTATCCACAGCATGGGCGTGGCTGTGTGCCAATAAAACTTCATTTACAGAAACAAGAGGCGTGCCAGATGTGGCCTGCGGGCCGCAGTTGGCCAGGCCTGGCCTGAGCCGTGCCCCCCGCCCCCGCGCTGCCCAGGCTCCCACTACTTTGCAACCAGCCTAAACACTTCTTGCCCTCGCTTTCAGAGTTGGTTCTTTATTTGTGATCTTTAGCCTAATCTGCTGGACATGTTTCCTTTCCTTCAGCAACAGATTAATCATCCCAACATACAGTTCTTTGTTGTTTGAATTCCAAAACTGCAGTAGGGAGAGCTGTGGCCTGTCTGCCACACTCTTTTTTTTTAAAACTTTTTTTATTAATTAAAAAAATTAACAAAAAAACATTAAGATATCATTCCATTCTACATATACAATCAGTAATTCTTAATATTATCACATAGTTGCATATTCATCATTTCTTAGAACATTTGCATTGATTTAGAAAAAGAAATAAAAAGACAACAGAAAAAGAAATAAAATGATAATAGAGAAAAAAAGATTAT
>PVIY010045458.1:6059-19164 GCA_004026745.1 Myrmecophaga tridactyla | reverse complement strand
TCCAAAGGCTTAGAGAGATTGGAATGGTAGAATGCATTTATCATATAAGACCTGCTTGCCTACCCCAGGAATGTCCAAAGGACGTAATTTTCACCAGGACTGTGAAGAATACATTTGTGAGATTAACTCCAACTCTAAAGAGTTCTGTGGTTGCTCTTCTCTGTAGGTCAGATATTGCTGTGAGAATTGCTGTCACCCAACTTGGACCCTTAAATACAGTGGGCATGATCAGATACTGGGTTGGCAGGAGCCAAGTGTCAGCACTTAATCGCCAAAGACAAGGTAGATGTGGCTACCATAATGGACTGTAAAGTCACAGCAGTAATCAGAATAGTTTGATTTACAGAGACATATGGATAGTTGACTTAAGGTACCTAGAAGTAAAGTAGATGGGCAGTCTACTAAATTCTTGTTTGATCTGTATAAGCAGAAGAGTTCTAGGTCAAATGAGCAAAATTTAACTTGAATTTCAAAAACAGAGTCACAGCCCCTTAATTCTCAGCCATGAGATAGTATACAGACCTAAAAACCCTTCAATGAAGGTAGGCTGGTTTCCCTTGGGGAAGAACCCTGCTATACTACCAAAAAAGCATACTATTAATCTTCCTTTCAGCCTTCCTCAGAGATATATGCCCTTTTACCAGGAAACTGTGCATTGGAGAAAAGGAAACGATCAGACATTTGAGGATTATGAGACACTGGCTTGGAAGGGACATTAATTCCAGGAGCTACAAAATGTCACTGCAGTCCAACAGTCAGAGCAGGAGTTTATGAATGGTCAGGTACTGAGAAGGGACATGATTGGAAAATTGGTGACAAAAAGGTCTGGGGTAGAGGTATATGGATAGACCTTCTTGAGTTGGCAAAAATTATAGAGATATTTGTGTCCCATGTGAATGCTCACTAGCGGATGACTCCAGTAGAGGAAATTTTTAATATTTAAGGGGATAGGATGGCCTGTTATGTGGATACCGCTTGGCCTCTTTCTCCATCCATGCCTATCATTGCCCAATGAGCTCTTGAACAAAGTGGTCATGGTGGTAAGGATGGAGGTTATGAATTGGCTCAGCAACATGGACTTCCACTCACCAAGGCTGACATAACTACAGCCACTGCTTAGTGCCCCACCTACCAGCAGCAGAGACCAACACTCAGTTTTCCAAAATAGCACTATTCTCATCTGGTGGCAGATTGATTATATTGGACCACTTTCATCATGGGAGGGGCGTTATTTTGTTCTAACTTGAATGGACACATACTCTGGATATGGGTTTGCCTTCCCTGCACACGATGCTTCTGCACCAAAACTACCAACCATGGCCTTACAGAATGCCTTACCCACCATCATGGTATTCCACGCAGAATTGCTTCTAATCAAGGAACAGATTACATGACAAATGAACTGCGGGAATGGGTAAATGCTCATGGGATTCACTGGTCTTACCATGTTCCCCATCATCCTGAAGAATCTGAAATTATGGAACAGTGGGATGGCCTTTTGAAAACTCAGTTACAGCACCAACTGAGTAGCAATACCTTGCAGGGCTGGAGCAGCGTTCTCCAAGAAGTGGTATATATTCTAAATCAGTATCCACTCTATGGAGCTGTTTCTCCCATAGCCAAGATTCATGGGTCCAGGAATCAAGGAGTAGAGATGGGAGAGGCACCATTCACTATTACCCCTAGTGATCCAGTAGAAAATTTTTTGCTTCCTAGACCTGCAACCTTAATCTCTGCTGGTCTACAGTCTTAGTTCCAAAAGGAGGTCTTCCACTAGGAGGTACAATAATGACCCTATTAAACTGGAAGTTAAGACTGCCACATGATAACATTGGGCTCCTCCTGCCTCTGAATCAATAGGCAAAGAAGGGAATTGACCCTGACTATCAGTAAGAAATAGGATTGCTACTACACACTGGGGGTAAAGAAGAGTTTTCCTGCAAAACAGGAGACCCCCCCTATGGTATCTTTTAGCACTACTATGCCAGGCAATTAAAGTTAGTGGAAAACTCCAACAACCCAATCCAGGCAGGAATACTAGTTACCCAGAAACTTCAGGAATGAAGGTTTGGGTCATACCACCAGGCAAAGAACCCTGGCAGCAGAAATGCTTGCTGGGGATAAAGGAAATATAGAATGAGTAGTGGAAGGAGGTAGTTATAAATGTTAGCTAATCACCTCACCACCAGTTACAGAAATGAGGGCTGTAATGATTATAGATATTTCTTCCTTGTTTTGTTGTGGGTATGTTTGTATATAAACATAAAGCAAATATCTTTGTTTTCTCCCCTATCTTGTCCCCCTAACATATGATGTAAGTTAACTTTACATCACAATATTTAAGGTATAGGACATCAAGTTTAAGAGTGATTATTATCTGCATTATTCAGGATTATCTAGGGAAATAGAACCACCATGAGATAAATAAAAATATTATCAGATTTTATAAAAATTATCTCATGGACTGTGGGGATATTCAAGTCCAAATTTTGTAGTACAGGCTGAAAGCTGGAAACTCCGATGAGAAGGTTTTTGATGGATCCCCCAGGAGAAGCTGGATGGCTGAAGTAGAGATGGATATTCTCTCTTCTGACTGCTGAAGCATCACTTGGCCAAGTTATGATATACAGTTTGGTCAAGGAAGCACTAGCCTGATTGCTACTATGAGGATATTTTATGGATTTAAAGCACCAATAACTTGATTACATCTATGGTTGATTATAACTAATACCAACTGAGGAAATTGCCTTCAGCAATGCAAGAAGTTTCATGCAATCAGTTGAAGACCTCAGAAATAGAAGTGATGATTTCAGCAGTCAGAAGGGAGAATTTCCATGTCTACTTCAGCCAGCCAGCTTCTCCTGGAGAATTCATCAAAAACCTTTATTAGAGTTTTTAGCTTCTGGCCTACTCTCTGGAATTTGGACTTGCCCATCCCCATGGTCCCATGATCCAATTTCTATTAAAAAATCTCATAATATTTACATTATAAACACATATGTATCTCCTGACTATTCTGTTTGCCTAGAGATCCCTAACTAATACATCGGGGTTTAGGCACAAACCGGTAAATTGTTATATACTCGAAAGATGAACAAATGTTGTGAGAATTAAGCTCAGGTGTTTATATCTTTAGAGAGAGTCTTGGGGGGAAGATGTATCATTTGTGTTATAAGGATGAGAAAGAGTGAACCATAAAGAGAGGAGTGGGTGGCACTCCACCTGAGGGAACAGCCTCTATATGGACCCAAAGTTGACCAGGATATGAAATGAAATCTCATACTTAGTACTGTGCTTAGGCCCAGAATCTTATAAACTGTAGTTTAATGCAGTAAATTCAAGGGACAGGAGGAATTCAATGTGATGAGAGTAGGGATTTTCAACAGCAACACTATTATTTTGCACCAGATAAATATTTGCTGAGGGGAATCTGTGCAATATGGGATGTTTAGCAGCATCCCTAGTTTCTTAACCACTAGATTCCAGCAGCACATCTTCAGCTGTGACAACCAAAAATCTGTCCAGGTATTGCCTAATGCCATCTTGCAGAAAAAAACACTCCTAGGTGAGAAGGACTGGGAGAATGACTGGGCTGGAGCATATGGACTGCAGTGGTAAAAGTTAAGGCTAGGGGTGCAAAGGTGGTTCAGTGGTGAATTCTCGCCTGCCATGCGAGAGACCTGGGTTTGATTCCCAGCCCATGCACATCCAAAAAAAAAAATTCAATAAATGCTGCAATAATAGGATAGTCATATGAAAAAAAGAATGAAATGTGACCCCCACTACACAGCATATCAAAAAGAAAGAAAAAGTTAAGGCTGAAGGGATATAGAGTGGGTCCATTATAAAAGACCTAATAAACTCAATTTAAAAGTTTGTATATTGGTTAATATAGAGGATTTTTAGACAGGAAGTAACATGATCAAACTGGCTTTTTAGGCTGACTCTGGTATGGAAGTTAGGCTAACTCGTATGCAGGGAAGACAGAATGGTGTGGTGAGAGACCAGATGCAATCCTATCCAATTTTCTTCCAGATATCATTACGTTTGCTTTATTTTCCAAACATGCTATGAAATTACAAAACACAGTCTTTATAAATGACAGCGGTCTGTTTCTGAGAATATCTTTGACTCTGAGTCAACTCAAGAAAGCTCTATTGTGCAGACTGTAATTATACATATGGATCCGAAGCAGTGCTTACTGTGCTGTCACTGTAAGCGTATAAGCTTGGAATTAGAAAACTTGAGTGGAATCCTAGATCTACAAATTATTCAACTGTGAAACCATGTTGGGCCTCAGTTTCCCCATCCATAAAATGTGATAATAACACTGAATCAATCAGTCAGGATGCTAATAGGAAGCAGATGGCCCATTCAAATGGCCTTGACAAAAGTTTAATAAAGGTAATATCTTTACAAAAGCATAGTTAGGGGATAATGAAACCCCCAGGGATCGTGTAGCATCAAGGCTATTAATTACAGAGTCCTTTTACTACCCCAAGGTGTGAAGGGGAAAGGATATGGTCACTTACCAGAACCCTAGGAAGAAACAGAGAGAGTTCTATGTAAAGGAGGTCGCCTTACAAGAACTGTGATGTTAAACAACCAATTTGTAGTCTGTCCACACTTCCAAAAAATACCCAGACCTCAATCTCATCTCCCATTGGTACTTCAAACTCAATATGAAACCAGAGGGCAGAGGAGCCTGTTAATGCAATTCCTGTAGGATAACCTTCCTGGGTGAAAGCAGAGTGGAAGAGAGAGCAGGGGTTGGAGAATGGACTCAGAATTGCAAACAGAAAATGAACCCTGAAGCATGAATGTGAATATATCCAAATAGTGCCTGATATTAATGGGTGTTCAACAAATATTGTGTATGTGTGTGCAAGAGTGTGTACAGATGACCCATTGCTTCCATGGAGGATACTTCCATATGGCAGGTAGCACTGCTCAGTAGAAAGAGCCATGGCCTGGGTGCAGGAGGCCAACGTTCAACTCTAAGTTCTACTTTTTACAAGTGTGTAATCTTGGGAAAGCCCACTTTCTCTGACCTTCTTTTTCCCATCTGTAAATCTTGAATATTATTCAAAAATCATCAAAGATTTTATGTATAAAACAGCTCTGCAAACTGTAAAGTGGAACAGAGTTGTAAAGGATTAATTACAGTGTTTTGTCTGTCTTCCTCTTCATTACAATGTCTACTTTGATTGAAGAAATAAGGAGGACAGTGTCCTTTCTTCTGTCCTCAAATTCCTTATCCAATGGATCTGATTCTATTTCCGCAAACAGAGATGATACTCAAGAACCCTAGAGTTAGATCTTTGATATTTACCTTTGCTGATACGCATGGTTTATAACAGTCACGAGCAGAATATGTTCAGTGATGGAAACCGATATCAATAGCTGGTCCAGCCATGCTCCACATACTAAAAGACTGACAGCATTATTCTGTGAGCTTTCAATTTTTGCCTGAGGCTTTGTGTCTCACTCTGCCATACTGCTCTTATCAGTATTACAAAGGACATACTTGCTTTCTCATTCTTAATGATATATAGTTAGTAAAATTCAAATAAAGGTTTTAGTCCTGACCATAGACAAAGATGTTCGATCTCAGGTATGGCTTTGCAGTGAATGGATTTGTTTGCCTACCACCTTTGCTTTATTCTAGAATACTGTTACACAATAGTATGAGATTCCTCATTAGACTTAGTACAGGGATTAATGATCTACTGCATGTCTGTCTCTGTTGTGCTTCCTAGGCTATCTGTTGGTGCTTTTGATTTCCATCCTGGTTTTGAAGGTTTAGAGAATTATTCTGCATGCAGCAAATGCTCATTGGAATGCTATTGCTTCAGTATTTTTGGAGGCCAGCTCAGAGAGACAAGTTCTCTAGGGCACTTTCTGTCAATCAATTGTAACGCACCAGCTCAACACTCTTCAATATGAAACATACTCATGACCCTTTACAAGAAGAAAGTAGGTCATGACCCAACATCAAAGTATATGAATATAAAGTAAATTTTCTGGAAAAGTCAAGTCAACAAATAAGTTTTCAGAACTTGGTGAACTGATTCACACAGAATCAATCTCTTGTGATAATATCAGAAAACAATACCATGAAGTTATCATGCTAGTCCCTCAGAATTGCCCAGAAATTTAGAGTTAGAAAGAAACCTAAAATTTATCTGGATTTAAATATTTTCATTTCATACTGAGAAACTGAGGTAATATTTTAAGTCCTTGAATGTTTTCTTACTGAGATAATAAAAATAAATTACAAAAATAAACACCTTGCTTAGTTTTCTTTATATTTAGAATCCTGCTTCCAAAACCAAATTTCATAAAATCAAGTGTTCTGGACTGGGTGATTCAACAGATCTTTAAGTATTTTATTTACGTGCCCTATTTTCAATACCACTTAAGCAGAGTTAGCTATGGAATGAAAATACAAATGAATTGTGACAGTTTGAGACAGCATGTACAATCCACACAGGACATAAAATAAAAAACATTTCTTCTGGTAGATGTGACTAAGAACAAAAAGAGAATTAAAAGGGGGGAACTCCTCTAACACTACATATGTGCACAGTAGAATCTAGCATCACTTCGATTAATTCATTGCTTCTGGGATTAAATGCCATATACTTTTGCAGACTATATAATGTCTCAGTGGCTGACACACCATAGTTTATGGAGACTTGGGTCAATTCTCAGTTGAATATGCTCTTCCTAGGAGGCTACATTATTTGCAGTATTAGTTTCCAAATCATTAGGGCAGATTACCATGTAAATACTTGAATATAATAATTCAACCCATAGCTTTCAAATACTTAAATGTTTTCTAGGAACTGTTCCAGAACACTGAGCATCTAGCAGTGGATAAAACAAATTTCTTGCCTTCGTGGAGCTTCCATTTTAGTTGAAGTCACCTGGAGTAATGGCTGAATAAACTTGTTATTCCTAGTCATATCAATGGCAAATTGCTATTGTAATACGTTCGGAGGAAATAAAAGAAAACACCCATCATTTGACTGCATATGTAGCAGTGACGTATCTCAGATTTCCCCTGTCGTAAGCCTTCTATCAATATCATTTTACATTAACTATCTAGAAGAGCCAAGCACCAAATAATTTTATCAAAGTATAAGCCATGGCCATGGGGAGCTCAACAATTACATCGCAATTCTTTTGTCTTGTGTCACTAAAGGTGGAGCGGATACTAAGCCCATACTGCCTAAGATATTAGGATCCTGGGGTGGATACTAGGCAAAGCCCAATGTTGTGCTTAGTTCTCCTGGCAGATGACTAGCATGCATCAAACACAGGCTGCTACTGGAGCAACAATGGGAAGCACAGTTAAAATTAAGCCATAAACACTTCTTCTTGTCAGGGCTCCATTTCCCTGCAAACAGAAAGCTGTTTTATAGGGTTGGCAAAGTGTATTGTAATTTATATTACCAGCCCACATCTGATGAGTTTATAAGTCTACAGGGAACAAGTTATCTGGCTCTGTTACCACACTTGGTTTGCCAAAACTGCATGTGAGGCACACCAGTCAGAGAGACATTGCTAAAGCTTAGAAGAGTGGGCCAAGAATAGCACAGGAGCAGAAGAGGGAAGAACATAGTACATGGCTGCAATTTTTCCCCAAGTTGTCTTTCTGGAGGTGTCTTTATGACTCATTGATACTGTTCAGTAGTCCTTGAGCCAACAATTAATTATATTATAAAGTACTAGATAATCAGGGGTGTATCTGAAGAAAGGGCTGACAGTTTCTGATAAAAATAAAAGTCCCCTCACCTTATTGTTCCACCCCCAAAATGTTTCTGATTTCTTGTTTATTTCTCTAACTAGCAAAAGGTATCTTTATTTTTCTTCAGTTTATTTTCCTTTTCATTTTTTCTTTTTCTTTTCCTCCTACAGATGGGCTAGAGTCATTTTTCTAAAACAAATCCAGTCATGCCTGCCACTTTTTTCTTGGGGGGTGGGGTGCATGGTCGGGGAATCAAACCCAGGTCTCCTGCATGGAAGGTGAGCATTCTACCACTGAACCACCCGTGCACCCTGCAAGCCATTTTTAAGTTAAGTCCTTTCAGTGGCACCACAGCAGCTACTCTGCAGCACTGCATTCTAAATCTTAGATGATCTGGCCCCTAGTCACTATCCCTGTCCCCACTGTGCTCCTTCACTTTTGTGACTCTTAGGGTACACCCTGCCTCTGTGACTTAGCTCATGCTGTTCCCTTTGTGTAAAATACCCTCTACTCCTTATGCACCTGACAAACCCCTGCCTATTTGCTAAGGGTAAACAAGGGTCATTGCCTCTGCCTTCAAACAGAATGTGAATCTGCCCAGTTCACCTTTTCCATGTCCTCTTCCTCAGCCCAAGACCCCATTCTCTTTCTTCTAATGGGGTTTCTACAGGAGTCTCCTAATTTCTGCCCCTACTTCCAGTCTTTCCCCTCTATATTCTGTTCTCCACAATGCAGCAGAGTGATGACTTCCTTCCCTTTTACACCTTCCCATGCTTTCCCATTGTTAGACTTCACGGACACTCCTTGTCTAGGGTCACAGAGCCCCACGATTTGCTTCCTCTCGATAGGGTGACGGCACGTCCAGGTTTGTCCCATTTTACTTCCATTGTCCTGATATAATTATCACTAGCAGCACCTTTCACTCTCAAAAGTGTGCCAGGTTGGACTTAAAGCCACCTGGTCATCCTACTTCTATTAACTCATCTTAACCCATCTTCTATTCTTCCCTACTTGTCCGTTGCAGCCCAGCACATTGGCCTCATTTTGTTTCCTTGAACACAAAGACATCAATTCATTCTTGTATTCAAGTATTCAGAGTGATCTATCTGCTCCTCATCATTCTGAATGGCTGACTCCTTCTCCTTCAGGCCCCGGCCCAAAGAGCTTAAGTATCACCTTCTCAGAGAGACCCTCTCCATCACCCTAACTGTACCTCCCTCCCCACCAGGCACATTCTATCACATTGGCCCATTTGTTCTGCATTTTAAAATATCTGATATATTTCGCCTCATGTGTTTATCTCCTACTCGAACTTATATTCTCCTACTAGAATATAAGTTTGAATATAAGGCATATAATATAAGAATATAAGGCATATTGTTTGCCACTATATGCCTATTTTCCAGAGGAGTACCTGGCACATAGTAAGTACTAAACAAAATAGATGGTGTATGAGCAGAAAAACAGAGCAGCACCTTTTCTACAAAGTCTATCTTGTCCACCTGCACTCCCTTTCCATGTAAGACTGAACACCCCTTCTCCCTGGACCCCTCTTAACTTGGTGCAAACATGTTACTGGCAGAGTCTACAGGACTGTTTCTGCATGTGTGTGCATTTATTTCAACTTACATATTTGTTTAATCTGTGAGTTAACCTCAAGGTCAAATATATTTCTAGTTCATTTTGTCCTGGTTTGGTTGTGGTGTTAAACTTTTTTATTTTGAACCATTTTAGTCTTAACAAAACAGGAGCAAAAATTGTCAGAATTCTCTTATGTCCCTCCTTCCTCTGCTTTCCCCTCATGCTGACATCTTATATAACCATAGTAGAAAATTAATATTTGTACAATACTGTTAAATGAAATACAGATCTTATACAAATTCCACCAATTTTTCCACATTTGTTCCCTATTCCAGGATCCCATATGGCATTTAGCTTTTATTTCTTCTTAGACTCCTCCAACCTATAACAGTTCTTCAGTCTTTCCTTGGCTTTCTGATATTTTTAAGGAGTAGTTATCAGATGTTTTATTAAATATCTCAATTTGGATTTTTTCAATGTTTTCTCAAGATTAGAGTGAAATTATGAATTTTTGGCAAGAATACCATGAAAATTACATTGTGTCCATCTGAGTGCATTATATCATAGGGTTCCTGATGTTGGTATGTCTTATGCATTAGTTTGCAAGCTGCTGGAATGTAATATACCAAAATTGTAATGGCTTTTATAAAGGGAATTAAGTTACAAAGTTTACAGTTCTAAGCTTATAAAAATGTCCAAACTAAGGCATCCAGGGAAAATACCTTAATTCAAGAAAGGTTGATGGGTCTAGAACACCTCTGTCAGCTGTGAAGTCATGTGGCTTGTACCTACTGGTCCCTTACTCCTGGGTTCTGTTGTTTTCAGCCTCTGCTATAAGTGGGAGGTCCTCACTTTCCTTCTCCAGGGCTGGCTTTCATCTCTTGACTTCCCTTGGCTCTCTCAGTTTCTGGCTTGCTTAACATCTCATGGCAACATCTGTTGGGCTCCAAGCATCTCCAAGTATTTGTGTCTCTGTTCTCCAAGTGTTGGCATTAGTGTCAGCTCTGCTTCCTCCAAAATGTTTCCTCTTTTAAAAGACTCCAGTAAACTAATCAAGACCCAGCCTGAATGGGTGGAGTTACATCTCCATCTATTCAAAAGGTCACACTCACAATTGGGCACATTACATCTCTGGGGAGATAATCTAAGCAAGTATTTCTGCCCTATAGTATTAAATTAGGATTGAAATATGGCTTTTCTGGGGTATATAATATTTTCAAACCAGCACATTCGACCCTCTGGACCCCAAAAAAGACCCTTTTTTTCCATATGGAAAATGCATTCATTCCATCACAATATCACAAAGGGTTTAAACCATTTCAGTAACAATACAACTACAATATGAAATTAAAACCAGTACAAAATCTCATCAAAATCAGCTATAGGTATGGTCTGTTCTAAACCAAAAATTCTCCTCTGACTGTGGACCTGTAAAACTCAAAACAAATCATCTGCTGCCAATATACAAAGGAAGAATAGTTATTGGATACATACCCTTACTTCCACAGGGAGAAATTGGAAGGAACACAAGGGTCACCAGAACGATACAGTTCTAGAAACTGCAGGGCAAACTCCATTAGATTTCAAAGTCTGAGAGTCATTTATTCTCAGGGCTTTAGAAAGCCATTGTCCTACCCTTTCCAAGGGCTTACACAGTGATCCAGTTCTCTCTGAATGCAGCATTGGGGGACATTGAGGAAACTACCTTTTTCTCGGCTCTACCCTCTTTAAACACCGGGCTGCACCCAGGCTCTCTGCCAACTCCGGGCATATGCTCAACTCCTCCAGAACAATGGGGTGACAGCCAGGCTCTCCCCAATCCCCAAGAATGTACTTCACCCTCTTCAAGGCATAAGGTGGCACAATGCTTCCTGAGCAACCAGATAAAAGGCCCATCTTCTACCTTTGGGGCAAACTCACCCTCTCCAAATGCTTAGTGGATCTGTTCTCCTGGCCTGAGGTTTTATGACTTCAGACTTTAGCTTCCATGGTTCTGCCTCTGAACTTATTTTTCCTCCAATTTCTGTCCCTTTTAGTCCAGACTGGCAGTGGTTTAGTTTATACAGGTCCCACAAAACTCTTGTTGGTTTTCTAGGCAGTACACTAGAATCATGCCCATTAGACAAAAGGACTTTCCACATATCCTTCCTGGATAACTCCATCTCCAATCCTGGCTTTTTTGAAATGGCTGACTGGTTCCATGTTTGGTTAAATCCTCATGTGGGGCACTATTCTCTGGGGTCTCTCTTTCTGGGAGACCAGAATTTTCCAGACCATCAATCTCTCATTTCTTTATACTGAAGAGTTCAGGTTTCAGCTTATCTCTTTCCAGTCACATTTTACTATATGCTGCAAGGAGAAGCCAGGCTACCTTTTCCACATTTAGTTTGGAGATTTCCTCAGCTAAATATCCTGGGTCATCATCTTTAAATTCTAACTTCCATCCAACAGCAGTACTGAATTTGGCCCAATTATTTGCAATGTTAAGATGAGGGTTGCTTTCCTTCCAGTTTGCAATAACACATGCATCATTTCTGTCTAAGGCCTTATCAGACGTATCATTAGAGTCTACATTTCTATCAACAGTCTCTTCAAGGCATTCAAGGCCTTCTCTATCAAGCTCCTCACATCTCTTCCAGAATCTTCCCCTTATCCATTTGAAAAAACATCCCAACATACTTGGTATTTGCAAGTTGCAGCATCACCCCACTCTTGGTATGAAAATGTTTATTAGTTTGCAAGTTGACAAAATGTAATACATCGATGGTTTTTATAAAGGGAATTTAATAAGTTACAAGTTTACAGTTCTAAACCTATAAGAATGTCCAACTATGGCATTCAGGGAAAGATACTTTAATTCAAGGAAGGTGATGGGTCATGAACACCTCTATCAGCTGAGTAGTCACGCAGCTGGCATCTGCTGGTCCCTTGCTTCTGGGCTCCAGTTTTTTAGCCTCTGCTCCTGTTGGGTCTTCTCACTTTGCTTCTCCAGGGCTGGCTTTCATCTCTTGGTTTCCCTTGGCTCTCCAGGTTCCGGCTTGCTTAACATCTCATGGCCCCTTCTGCTGGGTTCCAAGCATCTCCAAATAGGCATGTCTCTGTTCTCCAAGTGTCAGCATCTGTGTCAGCTCTGCTCTATCCAAAATGTTTCCTCTTTGATAGGACTCCAGTAAACTAATCAAAACCCTCCCTGAATGGGTGGATTCACATCTTCATCTAATCAAAAGGTCACAACCACAATTGGATGCCCTGCATCTCTGTAGAGATAAGCCAGTTAAAATTCCTATCCTACAGTATTGAATTAGGATTAAAACATGGTATCTTTGCTTGAGCAAATCAACACATTCCCTGGTACCTGGTATACAGCTATTGTCCTGGTACATTTTTTTTCTTTTTTTTTTTTCTCAATAGCTATCAGATATAAACAATTTGCATTCACTGTCAAGGCCAGCAATATACCATCACTGTCCTGCCCCAGGGGCATATCAACTCTCCAGCCTTATATCACAATCTTGTATGCAGGAAACTTGATCTTTTCTTCCTAGCATAAGACATCATACTGGTCCATTATATCGATGATATCATGTTGATTGGACCTAATAAGCAGAAGTAGGAACTACGCTACACTTATTGGTAAGGCATTTGCATGTCAGGGGATGGGAGATAAATCCAACAAAAATACAGTGGCCTTCCACTTCAGTGAAATTTCTAGGTGTCCAGTGGTGTGGGGCATGTCGAGATAGTCTTCTAAGGTGAAGGATAAGCTGTTGA
>PVIY010045457.1:0-19080 GCA_004026745.1 Myrmecophaga tridactyla | reverse complement strand
GGCGAGCTCCGCAGCGTGGTTGTGTTGTTCTGGTGTCGTGTCCTTCGTGGCCGCGGCTGCGCGCTTGGTGCTTGTTTCCGCGGTGGGCCCAGGGCGGCCCACACACCTGGCGGATGAGCTCCCCAAGGGGCCGTGGAAACCGAAATGTGCACGTGACCCAAAGGGACTGAGGCCTGTCTGCCGAAAGCAAAGAACGAAGTCCTAGAAAGATGGGGAGCAATTCCCGGAGGGAGAGACGCCCGCGGGTCCGGGATAGCCCTGCGTGGCTCTGACCGTCCCCGCAGCCGACCGGGGCTGCTTTGCAGAAGAGCAGAGCGAGGCTGAGGGGTGCGCCGGGGCAGTCCCGGTGGGGAGCGGCCCCGAACGTACGCTGCTTCTCGCGTGTAGCCCAAGCAGCGCGCGCGGCTAAGAGGACTTTCCATCTTCACGGGTAACAAGTGAAGATAGATGTGCCCAGTGTTGCAGCCGCCGTGGCTAGCCTAGAAGGCACAGCTGTTTCTCGAGGCGTCGCTGCCCTCGGTGGGGCACCCTTAGCAAGCACCGGCAGGCAGCTGCCCGGCCCCAGGCGAGGTGCTAAATTTAGGGTGTAATGAAAGTAGGGACTGGTATTTTTATCCTTCCGGATATGGCTTCATAAGCAGCTTGGCAAGAACCAAGCGGAACGGAACCTTGCTCTGCTTCCAAGTGGACTGACAGGAGCCGTGTGCTAATTAACTGGATCATCGCAGGACAAAGTCCCGGGCGACAACGTCCAGCTCAGGACGCGTGCCTTCCCGGCGGTGGAAGGTCAGCGGTAAGGAGAGTGCGCGCCGGCCCCCGCCGCCCCACGCGTGCGCCCTGGGCAGAGGCGGTGTCGAGGACGAGCTCTCCTGTAGGAAGCGCTTAGAGCAGGAAAATTCTTCGAGAAGGACAGTGGTTGGGGGCGGGGGGTGACTGCTAAATGAGCTCTTGGTTTGGGAGGATGGAAGTAGGATAGAAGTAGATGGTGATGAGAGCCACAGTCCTGTCGGTGTACTTGCTGTCAAAGAACTGTCCACTGAAAATGGTTGACTTTTATATCGTGTATATTTCACCACCATTAAAAATAAATATATTTAAAGCCCAGTGTGCAGGGTACCAGATGTGATGAGGTTGCCGTTAGGAAAGGCCAGGCCTGAGGACACTATACCCTGGTCTTCCCCCAAGCCCTGCCTGCTTTCCTGAGGAAACCACCGCGTGCAGAGAGCAAACCGCCTGCAGTCCGCCAGCGTCTGAAGCTCAACCGATGCCTGGAAGCAGAATCCAGGCGGGGGTGTCGCGTGGGCAGGAAGAGGCACGCCCCCCCTCCCCGGCCCCATGGGTGGCATTCTGCCCTGCCCGGCCACGGGAAGGGCTGCGCTCCCCCCGCCCAGGCACCGGCCCCGTGCTCAGCCAGTGGCGTTTCTCAGCGGCATCACCCCAGCCCGGGGGAGAAGTAGCCAGGTCAGTGGCCAGCAGCGCTGCCGCCCCCACCCACTTTTGCCCTTCGCAGGGCTGTAAGAGGGCTCTCGCAGTCACACCTATCCTGCCGCTCCTGTGGTGAGCATTTCTTCCCATATTTATGAGCCAGCTGGGACTCCCCTCTGCAGACTGCCCAGCTGCATCACTTGCTGGGTTTTCTAGTGGGTACTCTGACTTTCTGTTTGGAGAAAACCCTCATCAGTCGTAGCTGCAAATATCTTTCTGGCCTGTGACTGTTGGTGGGGGCCTTCCTTTCAGGACACCCTCCACCCCTGACCCCTGCCCGCCCCTGCCCACCCCAAGCATCAGCACAGGTGGCCTGCCCCTCCCCTCGTCTCTGGTCCACTGATTTCCACAAGGGCATCAAGTCCATTTGATGGGGAAATAACGGTCTTTTCAACAGCTGGTGCCAGGACAACTGGCAATCCACATGCAGAAGAATGACTGTGGACCTCTACCTCTCACCATATGCAAAACTAGGTCAATGGCCTAAATATAAGAGCTAATACTACACAAATCTAGTAGGGAAATATCTCTGGGCCCTTATGATAGGCAATGGAGTTTTACATTTTACAGCAAAGGCACAAGCGGCAAAAGAAAAAGTAGACAAAATAGACTTCATAAAATTAAAAACTTTTGTGCATCAAAAGACATTATCAATAGTTCAAAGTACAATTATAAAAATGTGCTATCATCAATTGTAACAAGTATTTGCACACCAATGCAAGGTGTTAATAATGGTGGTCTATAGAAATTCTGTATTTTATGTGTGGTTCTTCTGTAAACCCACGAACTTTCTAATAAAGAAAAAAAAATTATTGACATATATACAGACATTATCAAGAAAGTGAAAAGGCAACCTATAGAATGGGAGGAAATATTTGCAAATCACATATATGATAAGGATTTAATATTCAGAATATACAGACAACTGGCACAACTCAACAACAAAAAGAAAAACAACCAAATTAATGAGTGGGCCAGGAATTTAAGTAGACATTTCTCCAAAGAAGATATTCAAATGGCCAATAGGATATGAAAACATGCTCAACATCATTAGCCATTAAAGAAATGCAAATTAAAACTGCAAAGAGCTACCAATTACACCCACTGGGATGGCCTGTGTTAGGATATCTGAAATTACATGAGTTGGCAGGGCTGCAGAGAAATAGGAACCCTCGTTGATTGCTGGTGGGAATGTACAAAGGTGCAGCTGCTGAGGAAGGCAGTTTGGCAGTTCCTCAGAAAGTTTAACATGGAATTACCATATGACTGAGCAATTCCACTCCTGGGGTAGTATACACCCCAAGAATTGAAAGCAGAAGCTTTGGACAGGTACCTGTACCTGTTAATAGCAATATTAGTCACAATTTCCAAAAAGTCAAAGCAACCCAAGTGTCTGTCAACAGATGAATGGGTGAACAAATGCGCCCCATCCTTACAGCGGGGTATTATGCAGCCATGTATAGGAAGGAAATTCTGATACGTGCTAAACTTGAATGAACCTTGAAAACTTGTTAACTGAAGTAATTCAGACACAAAAGGACAAATGTATGAGCTCAGTTATAAATATGAGCCCACTTATAACCTAGTTATATGTGCATTTCCTAGTTATGAGTGTATATCCTAGCATATCCTAGTTATAAACATATGCTAGTTATAAGTGTATGAGCTCACTTATAACTAGGATATGCATATTCAAAGAGAAACAAGATTATAGTTACAGGGGTGTGGGTGGGGGGTGGGGACTTAATGGGTATAGAGTTTCTTTCTGGGGTGGTAGGAAGTTTGGGTGTAGACGGCTGTGATGGTAGCACAACCCTGTGAATGTAACAACACTGAATTCTGTGCTTGAAATGTTATGTTGTATATATATTCCCAAAATAAAAATCTTTAAAAATGCATAACACACATACAACAAAATAACTTGTGGCTAGAATATATAAAGAACTTCCACAACAGGAAAAACTAAGAACTCAATATAAAATATGCAAAAGACCTGAACAGACACTTCACCAAAGAAGATACACAGATAGCAAATAAATACATAAAAAATTGTCAGCATCGCTAAGGAAAAACAAATTAAAACCGCAATGAGGTACTGCTTCACACCCACTAGGATAGCTAAAACTGAAAAGATACAACAGACCAAGTGTTGGCAAGGCCATGGAGGAACTGGAACTCTCATACACTGCTAGTGAGGACAGAAAATGGTGCAGCCACTTTGGAAAACAGCTGGGAGGTTCTTTAAAAGCTACCTGTACACCTACCACATGAACCAGCCACTCTGTTGCAAGGTGTTACCCAGGAGAAATGGGTAAAACAGCCATGCCCATCCGAAGACTTACTTGCACATGAATGCTCCTGCCAGCTTTACCTGTAACAGCCAGGACCTGGGGTGGCCCAAATATCCATCATCAGGTGAGGTGCCCACGGAGGCGACACCACCAGAAAAGAGGCCAGGCAGCAAGAGGAGACAGCCTCCACGGCTGTAATGATAAGGCTTCTAGAAACTGCAGACTCACCAGTAGTGGGGGTGGGATGGGGAGGGAAGGTAGGGGAGAGGGGAAGGGACCCCTGAGGCAGGAGGAGATTCGCAAAGGGAGCAGCTGCCTAAGACTCAGCAAGCAGAGCTCACCAGGCTGCAGCTGGGGTCTGTCACTTACATGCAACAAAACCATAGAAACCGCCTGCCAAATGTTTTCCATTTGCAATTTTGAAACTACACAAACATTTCGCATTCAAGGAGTCAACTTGGAGACTGGTCAATGGGAGGCCTGGGTCACTGCCTGTCCAAATCCCCCTGTGGCTGCCAGCACAGATGCCTACTTGTGTTTGCCGATACTTTATTCATTAGGACAGATGTTTTTCTCATCTTCAAATTCGGCAAAGTACATTTTTCCAGTACAAAGAGAACCTGAGTTTGTAAGGAAGGACTGAATTCCCCTGCCAGGCTGAGGTTTGACGGTTTTCTTATTTTAACATCTCCCTCTGAGATCGCTGACACCTCTCTAGCTCCCGCGTAACCAGGCACCTCACGGAGGTGACAGGTCCTTACCGCGTCCCTGGCACAGGCTGCGACGCAAGGCGAGGGGTCCAGAACTTCCTTTATGTAGCCAAGAAGCGAGGCTTCTGGTTCTCATCATCGTCCTCCAGGTTGTGTAAAAGCCCGAATTCCGTGAGCCGGTGGAGAGCTCGCCGTGAATCCTGGGCTCAGGGCAGGGACTTCCCACGCCTTCCTCAGGGGCCTCCTGCTCCGCTGCCGTCTTGTCTCCACGCGCAGGTGAGCGGCTGTGCGGGGGGGCTCCCCCCAAACGTGGAACGCAGCGATCCTCCAAGAGCACCTTTCGTGGGACCTCCGGCACCCCCCTCATCACTCCTCGCGGGAGGGAATAAAATCAGCACAGAAACCACAAGGGGTTGCGGAAACTCCAGCCCCGTGGACACGGTGGTCTGGGTGGGCGGGCTCCTCGCAGCTCGGCCCCAACGAACCGTGGGACAAGGACCTGAAGGGCAGTGGGGGAAGCACCTGCTGGGCCTCCAGGCGGACCCTGGCGAGGCGCCACCTCCTACCCTGGCTCAGGCAGCAGGTCCGCGGGGCAGGGCGGGGGTGGGCAGGGGGCGGCAGCCT
Source organism: Myrmecophaga tridactyla (assembly GCA_004026745.1). Lineage (NCBI taxonomy): Eukaryota > Metazoa > Chordata > Mammalia > Pilosa > Myrmecophagidae > Myrmecophaga > Myrmecophaga tridactyla. The sequence goes on along the minus strand of PVIY010045457.1, from coordinate 13,970 downwards.
GGGGTAACCAGACCCCCACCCCCGGGACCGCACACGGAGTCGTTAAGGAATCCACACTAGACAGCAAGTCAAAGCTTAACAGGTTTATTGAAGACAGAGAAAGAGGCAGGCCAGTAAAAGAGAGGCCAGTGAAAGGAAAGAAAAAAGGCTCCCGTTCTTTGTTCTGGGACCTGTCTCCTGAGGGAGGGTGCTGCCCAGGGCTGGGGGCACGGGAAGGTGAGGTGGGAGGCCAAGTGACCTTGTCCTCCCCTGCCCCTGGGGGCCGTGCTGCTGCCAGCGCTGAGGTACTGCAAGACCTGTGTCCGGCTGCTGCAGATGGGCAGCCAGAGAGGATTTGGGGAGGACCCAGGGAGGACTTGGGGAGGACTCGGGGAGGACTCAGGAGGACCAGGGATGATCTGGGAGGATTCAGGACGGATACCAGGATGATCTGGGGAGGACTTGGGGAGCTGTGCGAGCAGCTTCAGCAGGCTGGGCTGTTCTGCCCAAGAAAACCCCTCCTGGCCCACCTACTTGCCACCTGGGACTCGGGGGGGGGGGCGGGGAGGCGTGTCTGGAATGCTCCCCTCTGCAGACCAGGGCACCCCGGGGGCAGCAGGGGCACATCCCTTAGAGCTTTGTGGGGCCGACCACCATGTCCACCAGCCCCAGGGTGCTGTTCTGAGAGGCCAGCCACATGCCACCATCAACCACCAGCACAGTCCCAGTGATGTAGGAGGCGAGTGGGCTGGCCAGGAAGAGCGCGCTGTGTGCGATCTCTGTCTTGTTCCCCACCCGCTGCAGGGGATTCACCTGGATGCAGGAGCTCCCGGTAGCGAGGGCGCCTGCTAGGGTAGAAGGGGCAGCAGGCAGTGCTGTCACGGACGGGAACGTGCCCACCCTGTGTCCTTGTGAGCCCTGGCCCTGCGCTCCTCCCAATGCCACATGATGGAACGGGGGTCAGGAGCAGCGCTGGGGCTGGCAGAGCAGAAAGCGGCTGCCACACAGTCAGCACAGGGCTCTCCATTCACCAGCCGGCTGGGATTCTGGAAGCTTCTGTGGGCCTCCCTGCCCTGGGCCTGGCTCCCACATCCCGTCAGGCCGCCCCACAGCCAGGTCACCCCTGACCTCTAGGGAGCGGCTGCTGAGGTCCAGTGGAGGGCCATCAGATCAGCAAGGCCGCTGCAGGCACCACACCAGGAGGCTTAGCGGGGGACACAGCCATGAGGCGCCAGCCCTGGGCCCTGCCTCACACAACAGGCGGGGGTCCCCATGGAGGCGCTGTGGGCTGGGGAGCCCCTGTGCGAGGCATGGGCCATGCAGGGCTCTGAGGGCCTTACCCAGCCGCCGAAGGCCCTCGGTGCCGCTGATGGGGCCGGGGGCCAGGCTATTGACGCGGATGTTCCTGGGGCCCCACTCCACAGCCAGATGCCGCGTCATCGCATCTGTGCAGGACAACAGGCCGGGGATGTCAGCTCACCTCTGCCTTCCGGGGCGCCCCGGGACACATGGGGGCTCAAGATCCAGCCCAGCCTCCAGCCCTTGAGGCGTGCCGGGCGCCCGTACCCACAGCGGCCTTGGCAGAGCCCGCATGCACCTGCAGCACCTGCCCGCGCCTGCCCAGGGTGGCAGTGATGTTCACAATCACCCCTCCGTGCTCCTGCAACACAGCAGGGCGCGCGGTGGGCAGGGGCCCAGGGCCGGCAGGTGGCGGGGGCCTGGGGCGCCAGGGGCTAGTGGGCGGCAGGGCCCGTGGTCCCCTACCTGGAAGAACTTCTCGTAGAGCACACGGGACACATTGAAGGTGCCGGCCGTGTCGATGTCCATCACCTTCTTGAAGGCGTTGAAGGACAACCTGCCGGCGGGACACAGGAAATTCCCGGCCGCCCCTGCAGTGGGGAGAGGTGGCAAGAGTGCTGGCCCTGGGCCAGTGGGACGCAGGTGGGCAGGGGTCCTGGGGGTGGTGCGAGCAAGTGGGCCCATGGCCATTTAGAGGCGCGGACCCCGGGACGGGCAGAATTCCCAAATGACAGAAGCCAGGTGGCATCACTAACAGAAGTTTCTGCAGAGTGACCCCACTGCCTCCACACTGCTTCAAACACTGGGCACCAATGCCAGGCACAGGTGGGGAGGGAGCACCACAGGGGGTGTGGGGCCCTATGTCCTATAAATCCAAAACTGTACTAAAGAGTTGTCCATTATTCTTTTCCTAAGGGATTTCATGTCACGAGTTTCTGTGATGCGGTAAAAGGTGAGTCGATCAACATTCAAGGCGCCAGCAGAGTGCGCGGCCGGAGGGAGAGGCTGGGAGAGGCCGGGAACCGCGTGCCAGGGCGTTGGCCTTGCCAACCCCCAGAGCCCTCCGTCGGCAGCAGCTCACCGTTAACGAGAATGTCCACTTTCCCAAACTCCTTCAGGGCCGCGTCCACGGCAGCCATGACGGTTGGGGGGCTGCACACGTCCAGAGATAAGGGGAGGCACTGCTGGCCTGTGGCAGCGGTCAGCTTGCTGGCAGCCTAGAAACCAGGCGGGCAGAGGAGAGTGGCAGGCTCCATGACCTCGCCCAGGACGCACGTCCCTCTAGGTCAGGTCGGCGTCTGCAGGCTCCCTGGCCTGCTGCTGTCCCCACGCTCTGGGCCACCCCAGCCATGACCCTGCCTGCAAGTGGAAGGGGCCTGGCCAGGCTCCCCAGGCCCCAGAGCCCGGCGGGCAGGACTCGTGGGCACCCTCACCAACGGAGACCCTGAGGTCTTTCTGGAACCAGGTTGCCCATCTGACCGATAATTAGATTTAAAAACAGGGCAAGAGATCCTGGAGGCCAGCAGTTCCCCACGTGAGGGGAACCTCAGGACCCCGATCGCAGGCTCCATGTCCCACAACTATGCACAGAGTGGGGCAAGGAGAGACTTCTCACCGTTGCCACCCTCGACTGGCTCCTACTGGCGATGACCGTACGGCAGCCGTGCCTGTGGGAGCAGAGGACAGCGTGAGAGGGCAGGCCACAGCCAGGGAGCGCTCGGCAGCCCCCTCCTCGGGTTCCCCAGCCTGCAGCCCTGAGGTGAGGGCACGGCTGGCACAGGGCGACTGTTCCTGCCTGCCTGGGGATGCAGCCCTGCCCCGCTCCAAGCCCACGTGCGGGCTGCCCCACCGGCCCGAACCGCCCTCCCCCTGGCAGAACGGGCCGCAGCAGCTAAGCTTGGCTGAGTCCTCACAACAACCCTGCAGGCAACTGGTAATGTGGTGCCCCAAGCCAGGAGCCCAAAGCGTGCAAAGAGCCCACCTGGGGGGTGGGGTCCAGCATCTCGTGTCTCGTATAGAAAGTGGGGCTTGGGGATAACTGGGGAGGGGTCCCTAGGATATCAACAGACTCCTTCTGCCCCCACCCCAGCCTAGACACGTGCCCTACATGGCATTGGGAATGTCGCGAGACCCCAACCCCAGCCTGGAGAGACCCATCCTACCCTGGCCCAGTAGAGACACCCCCAGCCCCAGCCGACACAGGATGTCCCTGTGCCCAGCCCGGCAGGGGCCCCTAGCCCTGACAAGGCTAGGCCCTCCACCCCTGGCAGAACATGTTGAACTTGGTGTTATGCAAGTCATTTTGCTAGTTAATTCCTGTTACGGTCTCTTCCAGGTCACTGAGACACCCTTGGGCCCTGCAGACCAGCCCCTTCCCCACCTGTTCCCCTTTGTAGGAGTGATCCTGGTCATGCAGTCTCCACCCTGTCCCGCCTCCCTCCGGGGTTGAGCCCGCTTCCCTCCGGGGTTGTGCCCACCTCCCTCCGGAGTTGAGCCCACCTCCCACGCCCGCAGCCCTGGACACCTCCAGGCCCTCCCGGAGGACGGGGGTAGGGGTGAGGGGCATGGAAAGCCCGAGTCCCAGAAAGGGTCCCACTGCCCCAGCGGATTCCAGGTAGGGTAGAGCTCACCGCATGAAAATCTCAGCAATCCGGAACCCGATCCCCGAGCCTCCGCCAGTGATAAAGGCCACCTGGTCCCTGAGAGAAGAGCAAGGGCCCTTTGCAAGGACGCCAGCGACCTGGGGGGAGGGGCGCCCTCCGCGGACTTTGCCCCTCTGCGCCGGCACCCACGCCGGGTTCCAAGTGCTGGCCGCGAGTGTCACCGTTTCTCCAAGAAAGCAGCGCGGTTTGAGCCGCGGTCCCCGGCGGCGCTCCGGCCGCGGCGCCCCCTCCTGCCTGCACCCGCACCCCGACCCGGGCTCTCCAGGACGGCTCTGGCAGCGCGCAGCACCCTGGGCCGGGTGTCAGAACGGGCTTGCGCCGGGGCAGCCGTGCTGGGGCCCCCGGGGCGTCTGAGCGTGTGGCCGGCACGGGGTTCCCCCACCCCGGGGCTCACCGGAGCAGGTTCGGGCAGAAGAGGTAGCGGTACTCGGGGAGGCAGTCGTCCTCGCTGACGTCGGGCGGCGGCTGCGCCATGGCGCTTGGGGCGGGCCGGGGGCGGCGGGGACCGCAGGGACCTTCTCGGACCGGCCGGGGTAGCCTCAGGGGCAGCGGGGAGAAAGCAAGCGATCCGGTGCGAGGCGGCGGACTGCGAGCCCGGCGGCCAAACAGGAGCAGTCGCCCACCAAGCTCCGCCCCCAGCCCGGAGGCCCCGCCCCACCCCCAGGCCGGAGGCCCTATCACGCCTCGCTCCCCCTCCCTCCGGGCCCTGGAGCTCCGCCCCCACCCCGCCCACCTCTGGACCCTATGGCCGCCCGCCCCGCCCCTCCCACAGGCCGTAGGCCACGCCACGCCCCTCCGGGGACCTCCCCCGGCCGGCCGCCACGCCCTCCCCGCACGGCCTGCTGGGATCGAAAACTGGGTGAGCCTTGAGCGCAGGCGCAGTGCGTCGCGGCCCCAGCGGAGGGACGGCTCGGCTCGTGGGGCAGCCCCGGGCCCACCTGTCCATTCAGAGCCCCTGGTCGGGGCCGCTCGGCAGCTAGAGCCCCCGAGTTGAAGGGGACAGACACCTTATTTTGCCACTGTGGCAGGAAAGGAGGGAAGGGGAATAGAGCCAAGCCCCCCAGTGGTCAAAGGCCCCCGCCCAGGGCACTCCCAGAGCCCCCCGTTCGGATAAAGGTCAGGGTCTTGGTCCTGTGCAGGCTCGGCAGCGGCCAATGCCGAGGACGCAGGACCTGGACATCCCTCACCAAGATGCCTAGAGTGGGAGGCCAGGGCGGCCTCGGCCATGGCGGCCTCGGCCATGGAAATGACGTGGTGGGTGGGGGGCCTGTGACAAGCAGCCAGGGAGCGGCAGAAGGACCCAGGTGTGAAGTTTGCAGCTCCTGCACTGGGCCACCAAGAGGGGAGGGGCCCCTGGTCCGCCTTCTGGCCCCTCTGCCTCCAGCCCCACCGGTCACAGCCCCTGCCGTGCCCTGTCTGGGGAAGGCAGCTCCTCCTAAACCGGGTTCCAAGTGCTGGCCGCGAGCGTCACCATTTCTCCAAGAAAGCAGCGCGGTTTGAGTATCAGACAGGTAGTGGCCTGGACTCAGCACAGACTTCCCCAGATTTTACGCACATCTCTGCACCCCTGCCTGGCTCATGCAGCCATCATATAGCCCCTGCTGGGTATGCAAGGTAGTAAGCTTCACTTTTGCCCTGAAAGCACTTACAACTTTGGACAAGAGTGGCACCTCCCCCTGAGACGGCAGCAGCTGTAATGAGCATACATCCTCCACACAGCACAGTGAATTTTAATGACCTCCTTTGGGGGGAGGAAGGTCACACTCCCCCCATTTGGAGACTCCCAAAGGTTCATCTGGTACTTTGGGGTTTGGTCCAATCTCATGCTGGCTGAGGGTACAGAAAGGCACAAATTCGATGGCTCAACCCCCTCAGAGGCCTGGGATGGGCAGAAGGCACACAGGGAGGTGGTTAGGGAGGGGGTCCAGCGTGGGTGCAGGCACAGGCTCGCGATCTGGTGGGCCAAGGTAGTTGGTCCCAGCGGGACGCTGACCCTCAGGCCCGGGGGATGCTGGCATGGTGGTCCCCATCTGTCCAGTCCACGAGCTCGCCACTTTGGAACCACAGCCGGATCTCTCTCTGTGCCCCCTCCACAGAGTCGCTGGCGTGGATAACGTTTCTGTGGCAGTGACATGCGGCAAAGGTAAGACACAGGTCCTGGGGTCTGCACAGCCCTGCTGCCCGGCGTGTGGGGGCCCAGGCTGGTGACAGGGCAGAACAGAAAGTAATAATGGGGAGCCGCGCTGTCTCAGGAGCCAAGGGCCGGAACGGGGTTCCAGCCTGGCCTCAGCCTCCCAGCCAGCACCCCAGAGCCCGGCCCAGATGCCTGCACCCCTTCGGGAGTGCCGCCTCGTGTGCTGTACACAAACGTGCTCTGAGACATGGCCCCAGGCCAGGCGGGTCTCCTGCCTTTGCCCTCAGCCCACAAGGTGCCTGGGCCCTACCCGGACCTGCTGATGTGGATGCTGAAGTCTCCCCGGATGGTCCCGGGGGCAGCTGCAGCCGAGTCGGTGTCCCCTATCATGGCCCGTGAGGTACGGACCACGTTGTGGCCTTGCCACACCTGCAGCAGGGACAGAGAAGCTGGTGTGGGAGGGGGCGCCCCAGGAGCCCTCAGCAGACCCCCCGCCCCCCACCCCCCCACCCCACCTCACCATGGCCACCACGGGCCCCGAGCTCATGTAGCTGACCAGGCCTGGGTAGAAGGGCTCCCTCCGCAGGTCCTGGTAGTGCTGGGCAAGGACGCTCTCCGGGGCCTGGGTGGCGGTGGGCAGCGGTGAGAGGCGCCCCACCTCTGGCCCCCGCCCCCCAAATGCCCACCAGCCCTGTACCTGCAGCATCTTCATCCCCACCAGCTTGAAGCCCCGCCTCTCAAACCGCCGGATCACATCTCCTACCAGCCTCCGCTGCACCCCATCTGGCTTCACCGCGACCAGGGTCCGTTCCTGGGTCTGGGAGGGCCCTCCTATGGAAGAGGGGGCGTCAGGGCCTGTTGCGTCTCCTTAATGGGTTTCCTTGCCAGGCCCAGGCGGGACCTCGGCTCAGTGCTTCTGTCCTGCCCCAAAGCATGTGTGCCGGGGGTCTCCCAGCCAGGGACCCACCCCCTGGCATGGGCTGTCGGGGGCGCCGGGGCAGCCTCTGCCCAGGGGCTTGTCAGAGGGGCCATGGCTTTGGCAGAGGCCACCCATGACAGAGCTAGCATCCCCAAGGAAGTCACCTAACTCAGACCCCAGGGAGATCCTGGAGGCACAGCCCTGCCATGGGCGCCTGGAAGGAAAACATGACCTTGGCCTCATGTTTGACACATGTCCTGATGGGACAGATGCCATCTGAACCCCACCCCAGCCCCAGAACTCAGTGGGGCCCACAGAGACCCCAGACTTGTTTGTGCCCCCAAAGCCCAGTACGCAGGCACGCACCCATCTACCCTGGGCCCGGTGCTGGCCTCACTGTGCGCTGGAGGTGGCAGCGAAGTCTGGGGGCATTATGAAGTGTGCCACGTGGCGGGTGCAGAACCCCCTGAGCCTGCCCCCTGCTCAGGCAGCGGCCACCCAAGCCTTTCCCCTACCCGTAGCAAGCTCCGGGGGCTTCCACCGGGATCTGGTGTCCCACTCTCCCTACCATGACCTCAAGAGAACGCCGCGGGGACAGCGGCGCCCATCGGGGTTTTACTCTGCTGAGGGTGACATCTCCCAAGGGTGCCGGTTCCGCTAAGGCCCCCTTGCTGCCCAGTGTGGTCAACACGGCCGCCAGCGTGCGCCTGCCCTGGAGCCCTCGGCGCCGCCCCCAAGAGTGTGGGCGCCCGGGGAGGGGCGCTGGGCCCGGGCGGGGGCAAGAGGAGCGCGCTGACCCCCGCCTGCGGCCCTCGGCCCCGGCGCCCCGGTGCCCCGATCCCCGCGCGCCGCCGCGCGGCCTCCGGGCGCGCGCAGGCCCGGCCCGCACGTGCGCTAACAAAGGCCGCGCCGCGCCGCCCCCGCCCGCGCGCCTCCCACCCGGCCCGGCCCGAACCGGCCCGGGGCGCCCGACTCACCCGAGCTGTGGCGCGGCAGCAGGCAGGGGCCCGGGGCCCGCGCGCCGCACAGCGAACCCCGCAGCGCCGCGCGCGCGCAGAGGCTGCCCATGTCGACCGGCCCGGGGGGAGCGCGCCGCCGTCAGGTTTCCGGCCCGCCCCGCTCCGGCGGGGGGCGCGGGGCCGCGGACTTCAGCGTGAGAAGCAGAACCGCCGGGTATGCGACGTGAGTCCGGCCAGGGCCGGTGCCGTCTTTACGCTCAGGCCGGAGCAAAGCTGGGTTTATTCCTTCCTCCGCGGAGCGGCCCGTCCAGCGCTCCCTCCTGCGGCCCGGACCTCGGGCTGCCCCGGGAATCCCACCCTGGGTTCCCCCGAGGCCACGTTAGCCCAGGACCGCGGGTCTCCCTTAGTCAGAGAATTCGGAGGGGAGAAGACGTGAAACTGCCCGGTGTGCTGCGCCCTCTCGGGAAGGAGCTCGCACCGTGCACTGGCCTCGGCCCCGCGGCTCCCCGCCCGCCGCCCGCCGCGGTGCGAGAGTGTGGTGGTTTGGGGTCTGCTGCTAGGTTAACACGTCTTTGAAACGGCATGTATTCTTTGAAATGCTATTGCGAATTGAATTGTTTTCTTAATTTCATTTTCAGTTGTTCATTGCAAGTATATACAAATACAATTGTTTTTTTGTATGTTGATCTTGCATCCTGTAACTTTGCTGAACTTGTTTATGAGTTCTAGTAGTTTTTTAGTGGATTCCCTAATATTTTCCTATATACAAAGAGTACATCATCTGCAAAAAGAGATAGTTTTACTTCCTCACTCCGGATGCCTTTTCTTTCATTTTCTTGCCTAATTTCCAGTACAGTGTGGAGTAGAAGTGCCTGGAGCTGGCGCCCTTGTCTTGTTCCTGTTCTTACAGAGAAAGCAGTGTCTTTCCCCATTAAGTGCCATGTCAGATGTGGGATTTTCTTAAGATGTCCTTTAGAGGCCTAAGTCCCCTTTCTTCCAACTGGTTGAGTGTATTTGTCATAAAGGGAGTTGGATTTTGTCAAATGCCTTTTCTGTGTCTATTGGGATGAATATGTGGCTTTTGTCCCTTATTCTCCTCTTATGATATGTTACATCAATTACTTTCTGGACGTTAGGCCAACCTTGCGTTCCTGGGATAAGTCTCACCTAAGCATGATATAATTGTTTTTATATGTTGTTGGATTTGGTTTGCTAGTATTTTGCTGAGAATTTTTGTGTACATATTCATAAGAGATATTGGTCTGCACGTTCCTTGTTTCCATGATATCTTTGTCTGAATTTGGGATCAGGGTAATACTGACTTTATAGAATGAATTAGGGAATAATCCCTCTTCTTCTTCGCCCACTCTTTTGGAAGAGTTTGAGAAGCATTGGTGTTAAATCTTCTCTAAGTGTTTCGTAGAATTCACCAATAAAGCCATCTGGGAATGGGCTTTTCTTTGTGTGTATTTTTTTTTTTTTTTACCACTAATTCAATGTCTGTGCTTGATATGGATTTATTCAGATTTTGTTTTTTGAGTCTGTTTCAGTAATTTGTGTATTTCCATGAATTTGTCCATTTAATCTGAGTTATATTAGTCAGAGTTCTCTATGGAAACAGAACCAACAGGGGATATATCAGTACATATGAGATTTAGTGAAGGAATCGGCCCACATAACTGTGGGGATGGGCAAGTCTGAATTCCATAGGGCAGAGTGCAACTGGGAATTCCCCAGAAGAAACTGGCTGAAGTAAAGATGGAAGTTCTTCCTTCTGACCGCTGACATCCTCAGTTGTCCTTTTAAGGCCGTCAGCTGATGAGATGGATTTCTCCTGATGCTGAAGGCCATCCCCGCAGTTGATTGTAACTGGCATAGATGCATTCAGCTCACTGCGAGTTAAATCTGTGAAATAGCCTCACAGTAAAAACCAGGTCAGTGCTTTCTTGGCCAACCAAGTGGACACCATGATTGGGCCAAATGGACACGGGAGCTCCCCCCTACAGACACCTAATGTGCTCGCATCGCAAATGTCCATAGCATTCCTTTGTAGTCCTTTTTATTTCTGTGATATCAGTAGCAATGGCCCCTTTTTCCTTTGTGATTCTGGTTATTTGAGCCTTCTCTCTTTTTGGTCAATCTAGTTAAAAGTTTGACAGTTTTGTTGGTCTTTTCAAAGAACCAGCTTTTGCCTTCATTGATTTTCTCTATTGCTTTTCTGCTGTCTACTTCATTAATTTCTCCTCTAATCTTTATTATTTCCTTCTTTCTGCTTGCTTTAGTCTTAGTTTGCTCTTCTTTTTCCAGTGTCTTAGGTGGAAGTTTAAGTTATTGATTTAAGACCTTTCTTTTTCCTTAATAGAGAATTTACCACTAGAAGTTTCCCTCTGAACACTACTTTAGCAGCATCCCTTATGTTTTTGTATATTGTGTCTTCATTTTTATACATTTCAAGCATTTTCTGGTTTCCCTTTCGATCTCTTATACTCTGAAAACCACAAAACCAAAGAAATTAAAAGAAGATTTAATAAATGGAAGAAAGTCCCATGTGTATGGATTGGAAGACTTAATCCTGAAATAGCTTCCCAAATGGACCTACAGATTCAGTACGATACTTGTCAGAATCGCAGGTGGTTTCTCTGCGGAAACTGACCGGCTCATTCTGGCGTCCATGTGGAATTGCAGGGACTCTGCACTAGACCGCCCGGTCTGGAAGGAGAAGAGCCAAGCGGGAGGCCGCACACTGCCATGATGTCAAGACCCGGGGAACGAGGACAGTGGGGCCCTCCCCACCCCCGGGTCTGCCGCCACCACGGCCTCGAGGTCAAGGGCAAGCCCTGGCCGGCCGCGGGTAGACAGGCAACGTAGCCGTGAGCGACACCAGGGCCTTGTGGCGGCTGCTCCGCAGCAGGGCGAGTTGGCGCCTGGCCCGCTGGTCTGCGCCGGGGCTGGTCCAGGCCGGGGCAGTTGAGGAAGCCGGCAGGGCTCACAGCGTGGACTGGTGGGCGCCGAGAGGGGCCTCGTGGGTTGGGGTACCGGCTCCTCGCTGGGCTGGGGAACTGCTGCGCGCGGCCTCGGGTCCCAGGGCACAGGTGGAGGTGCGGGCCGGCCCCCGCACTGTCCCCTTCCACATCCCCACTGCTCCCCGGATCCAGTCCGACTCTCAGAGGTCATCGAGGGAGTGGCGATGGCCAACTTCGAGCCCCTAGAAGGACAGGCAGGGCTTGGACAGGGCGCGCTCCGGCTCCGTCTGGAGGTGTAGACAGAGGGAGGGGCAGGGGCAGGAGCGCGGGCAGGCCCCGAGTTGTCAGGTTTCCCATCCCAGTGCCTGGGCCTCCTGCCCCCTCCTCTCCCCACAGGCTGGCAAAGGCGTCCCTGCCCCCGGGCCCTCGGGGTGAGCCCCAACTCTATATGAACAAATAGAGGAGGGGCTTGAGGTCCCCCCCTTATCTACGCCTTCGTTCAGGGACCTGCCTTAGAGGGAAGTCAGGGGTGTCTCCCGCGGCAGCTGCCAAGCCCAGACCCCCCACTGGCCCATTGCCTGAAGTTTAGGATGTCATGTAAAAGGATGTCTTTAAAAAAAAGACAGCATGGCCCTGGCACAGGACAGACACCACGGCCACTGTAGTGGAACTGAGGGTCAAGAAAGAACCCTTGTGCAGGCCCCGGGCCATGCCTGTACCTGGCGTCTGTCCGCTGGGAGAGCCCAGCAAGGCAGGGGGCCACGTCCAGGCCTGGGACCTAGGGGCCCCCACCCCCACCCCATGCTCTCCACCTTGGAGTCAGGGGCTCTGCACAGCCACCTGGGCGCCCCGGGCACCTTCACGGGCCTCCAGCACCCCCTCAGGTTTGAGGATCCGCTGCAGGACGCACAAAACGCCCTGAAAAACGCTATTATGATGGCTAAAGGGCAGGAAAGCAGGCCAGCCGAGGGGCGGCCTGGGGCGCTGTGGGCAGCATTCCTTTCTCAGGACCTGGGCTGTACCAGCCGGCCTGGGACACTGCCTTCTCCGGGGCCACGTTGCCTGCACCCACCCAGACCGCATGGCACCCGCCCATCGCCGCCCAGGGCCCGGGAACAGTCACTCTCACCGCGCAGGACACCCCGGGGTGCAGAGGTCACTGCCAGGAGCTCAGGACACAGCCTTGCTTTGGGTCGCGTTCTCTCCCACCTGTGGGCTGTGGAGAGGCCCCATGGCGCGGAGCTGAGGTTTATGTCTGGCAGCCCCAGAGTGCGCTGAGAAGACGCTGTCTCCCCACCCTGAGGCAACCCGAGGCGGCCACAGCCCTGGTGAGAGCCCCGTGCTCTGCTGGCCCCAGGTTCCTGCCATGAGACGCAAGCTCACAAATGCCTGTGTTTTGGGGTAATTGTGGACACAGCCACGATAGTGGATGCTAAGTTCGGGGACCCTGTGTGTACTTGGCCACGGGCCGCCCTGTGAGGGCTGCTCTGACCGCCCCCTTGCGCGCCTCGTCCCAGCAACTCGCTGCTTTCAGCACGTGGCCCATCTGCTTCCAGGCCTGGGCTGTCAGCACCATAAGCTTAGAGCCTGGCCCAGGATGGAGCAGGGCCAACCACAACCGTGGGTTTCTGGAAGGTTCCCACGCATGCACTGGATGGTCTTTGTACCGTGGGGCCACATGTGGGCCTGGAGAGACCCTACCCCACGGTACACTCTACCCTCTGGACCCTAAAAAAACACGTTTTCCCCACGTACAAATATATTAATTTCATTACAATATCAGAAAACTTTAAAACATTTCAGTAACAATGAAATGCAATACACAGTTAAAACCAGTACAAAGTCTCATCAAAGTCAGCTACAGGCACGGATGGTCCTAAGGCAGAATTTTCTCCACTAGCTCTGGACCTATAAAACTCAGAACAAGTTATTTATTGCCAACATACAAAGGAGGAACAGTCATAAGATACTGTACCAGTTTGGAAAGGTTTATGTACCCTAGAAAAGCCATGTTTTAATCCGAATCAGTCTTGTGGGAGCAACAGTTTCTTCTAATCCCTATTCAGCACTATGGGTTGGAAACCTGATTAGGTTATCTCCCTGGAGATGTGACTCTATCGAGTGTGGGTATTAAACTTGATTAGATGGAGACGTGTTCCTACCCATTCTACATGGGTTTTGATTAGTTTATTGGAATCCTATAAATGAGGAAGTATTTTGAAGAAAGCTTCGGAACACCGCAGAACCGTGAAGCAGAGAGTGCCTTTTGAGAACAACAGGAGAACGAGGCGATGCCAAGAGAGCAGAGAATGCTGCAGAACCGTGAAGCAGAGAATCCACCAGCCAGCAGCTTTTGGAGATGAAGAAGAAAAACACCTCCTGGGGACTTGGAGAGGAAGCTAGCAGATGACGCCGTGTTCGCCATGTGCCTTTCCAGATGAGAGAGACCCTGACAGCATTCTCCATGTGCCCTTCCAGCTTAGAGAGAAACCCTGAACTTCATCAGCCTTCTTGAACCAAGGTATCTTTCCCTGGATGCCTTAGATTGGACATTTCTATAGACTTGCTTTAATTAGGACATTTTCTCAGCCTTAGAACTGTAAACTAGCAACTTATTAAATTCCCCTTTTTAAAAGCCATTCCATTTCTGGATCATGATGATGAATATGCAACTATGTGATGATATTGTGAATTACTGATTATATGTGTATAACGGAATAAGCATATGTTAAGAATGTTTGTGTTTCTTTCTTGTAATGTTTTTTTTAAAAAATCTTTTTTAAAAAGCCATTCTATTTCTGGTATATTACATTCTGGCAGCTAGCAATCTAGAGCAGATACATATACCCATTTCTATAGGGAGGAAGGAACACAGGGGTCACAGGACCCAAGCAGTTTCGGAAACCTGCAGGGCAAAGTCCATTAGATTTCAAAGTCTGAGAGTCATTTATCTTTGGGTCTTTAGAAAGCAGCAGTCTCACCCTTTCCAGGGGTCTATGCAGTGGCTTGCCTTTCTCTGAATACAACCTTGGGGGATATTGGGGAGACCACCTT
>PVIY010045456.1:0-19071 GCA_004026745.1 Myrmecophaga tridactyla | reverse complement strand
ACCATAAATAAATTATATTTATATATAAATTAATGCATCTTTAAATATATCCTTCTAAATGCTGAAACATAATCAGCATTCATTTGCTCATTTTGTATGAGATATATTTGCTAGATACTGTGAAAAATCCCTTCCCTGATGGAGGTTGCAGTCTTCTTGGGGAGAGATATATATCACAAATACACAGAAACAATTTATTTTAAAACTGCTTCATCAAATTTGTCTTAGGTTCCTTTCCATATATGTTTCAAATATTATGACTGAACTTATTCTTTTGTTTACCTTGGGATGATCCACGCCCAGTAGAGACAGTACTGAGAGACACACCATTTCTAAGTGTCATGTTGTAGCAATGTCTGTGAGAAATTATTCATCTAGATTTACAGTAAAGAATAAATATTCAACCCTACAAGTCTCACTTCAAGGGGAAAAAATCTCTTTGTAAGATGATACATTGATTATTGGCAAAGATTTTCTGCTTGATTTGGAGATAAGAAAATCTCTCTCTATGTATTTAACTCCAAATTGTTTGAGGAGTTATTCTGCAGCTGGTTCTTTATTTATCTACTTTCACAGACTCACATGATTATTCATTAAATCCTTGAATCAGAGAGTCCCATTATAGTTATTTGGATACTATGCTTTGATGTGTTAAATATAGAACATACTTTATTTCTTGAAAATGTTACTTTTATATGTATTCAGAAATCAAACAATACTTAACAGATAAATGATCAAAATTTTAATTGTTACTGCAAAATGACCCCACATTATTAAGAGATTTCTTTATATGGGAATATTGTTGTACTGTGTTTCGCTTAATTGTACTTTGCAGATATAGTGAATTTTACAAATTGAAGGTACCATTTTTTTCAATCAACATGTGCTCACTTTATGTCGCTACACCAAATTTTGGTAATTCTTGCAATATGTCAAACTTTTCTTTATTATTATATGTGTAATGGTGATCCTGTAGTCAGTGATCTTTGATGTTACTATTACAATTGATATGGGGTGCCATGTATCCCACCCATATAAGAGAGCAAACTTAATAGATAATATTCTGTATATTCTGAATGCTCTAATTACCAGATGATACCCCATCTCTCTTCCTCTCCTTAGGCTTCCCTATTCTATGAAAAATAACAATAATGATATCAGGCTAATTAACAGTTCTACAATGGCCTCTAAATGTTCAAATGAAAGGAAGAACTGAATGCCTCTCAGCTAGAAATTTGATTGAGCTTCATGAAGAAGACACATCAAAATCCAACATAGCCTGAAAGCTAAGTCTCCTGCATCAAACAGTTACCCAGGCTGTGAATGCAAAGGAAAAGTTCATAAAGAAAATTAAATGTGCTTCTCCAGTGAATACATGAATGATCAGAATGTTGAATGGCCTTATTGCTCATGTGGAGAAAGTTTTAGGGGTCTGGATAGAATATCAAGCCAACCAAAACATTTCCTTGAGCTAGAGCCTATTCCAGAGCAAGGTCCTAGCTCTCTTCAATTATATAAAGGCTGAGGGGGATGAAGATGTGGAAGAAGAAAAATTTGAAGCTGGAAGAAATTGATCATGAGATTTAAAGAAATAAGCCATCTTCATAACATAAAAGTGAAAGGTGAAACAACAAGTGCTAATGTAGAAGTTGTAGTACATTAACCAAAAGTTTGAAGATAATTGATTATCTAAACAACAGATTTTCCATGTAGATGAAATAGCCTTATATTGGAAGAAGATGCCATATAGGACTTTAAAAGTTAGAGATATGTCAATGCTGGCTTTAAAATTTAAAAGTACAGGCTAAATATCTTTTAAAGGGCTAATGCAGCTGGTGACTCTAAGTTAAAGCCAATATTCATTCACCATTCTGAAAATCCTAGGGCCCTTTAGAATTATACTAAATCTACTCTGTCTGGGTTATATAAATAGAAAGAAAAAATCCTGGATAACAACATATTTGTTTACCAGATGGTTTACTGAATAATTTTAAGCCACTGTTGAGACCTACTCCTCAGAAAAAGAAGAATAATTTTCAAAATACTACTGCTTATTGACAATGCACCTGGTCACTCAGTAGCTATAATGGGGATATGCAATGAAATTGATGTTTCCATGCCTATTAACACAACATTCATTCTAGAGTCCAAGAATAAGGACTGGGTTACAAACAAAATAAATGCAAAAAAAGACCCGATTTTAAAAAAAGAATCTCTAAGGAATTACAGCTTCAAGAAACCATAAACACAGACTAACTCCTAGAGAAATAAATCTCAGATCTCACTCTGAAGGTTGATTTACCACAGTTTCTTTGAACTGGTGCATTATGTTTGGCTTTCAACAACAAATCATAAAGCAAACTAAAAGGCAAAACACAGTCTAAAGGTCAGGATAAGCATTGGAATCACATAAGATGGAATAATAAGGCAAAACATTAAATAACTCTAATAATAGTTGGACTAGGGTGTCACCTTGCTGGATTACATCCTTGATTTCCAGCAGAGTGTCTACTGGCTCGGTGTTTATAGGGCAATAGCTTTGGGCTATGAGCCATTTTCCCTGTGGGTAGGATCACCTGTAATCTATAGACTGCTGCCGCTTCACACTTTTCCCATCTGGCTTCCCATGGGTCTGCTATTTTTAATTCCAGGAATTGGTTCGGGTGGCAGGTTAGTGAGCAATCCGGGTTTGGCACCAGGTAGCATCTGTTATCTGCCATAGGTATGGTTATTTTTCAGTAATAGTAAGGACACCCTCCATATGTTTCTGGCCACCTGTGGCATTAGTCATGTTGTTGCTTATAAAGGAAGCACAGTGCAGGTGCGTCCTCTGTTCCTGGATCAGGGAAGCTTTTACCCTGATCAATGATAATGGAAACAGGCTTTTGACACCCTTCTACTGGGCAAGTAGCTTGGGCAATGATTTGAGAGTGTTCTGCAGATCCTGCAACTCAAATTTCCTTTATGGTGAATTTCCAGACATATACCTGCATGTCGGGTTGGTGGGGCTTAGGGGTGGTGAAGAAGAGGACAGTGAGGAGAAGAATCGTGTGGGAGCCCATGATGGTGTATGAGGTGAATTTGGGTGGGGGATAGTGTGGTGACTTTCCACCAGTCTGGTGAGGTCGGTGGGCAAAGTTTAAGACAAGACACATGGATCCATGTGCTATGTCCCAAGAGTTTAGCCTCTATAGGGGTAGTTAGTAGGACTATATATGGGCCTGACCTCCTAGGTTGTAAAGATTGTGGCTTTAATTCACGGAGTAGGACACTGTAACCTGGTTATAAGGTTTTGCTGGGCAGGCATGTAGAATTACCTGTTATAACTGATAGGGCTCGGTCCGCATGCTCCTGGAGCAGTTCCCTTAGTAGGGAGAGATAAGGTAGGTATGTTGCTAGGGGAGGTGGGTTGGTAGGAAGGTTGGGGAGAAGACATGGCCTATTATACAGGAGTTCGAATGGGCTATGGGCTGTGGGCTCTCATGGAGCAGCACGAATGCGGATTAGCACCAAAGGAAGAAGCTCAGGCCAGGAAAGCTTTACCTCAACTGCTAGCTTGGTTAAGTGGGTTTTGATGATCCAGTGTGCTTGCTCTACCTTTCCTGATGATTGTAGATGGTATGGGATGTGGGGCCTCCACACAATTCCCTGTGACCACGTTACATGCTGAACAATGCGAGAGATGAAGGCCGGTCTGTTATTGGATTGGATGGTGTTGGGTAGGCTGAACCGTGGAATGATTTCTTGTAGTAAGAGGGAGGCAGCTGTCTCTGCAGTTTCTTTAATAGTGGGGAAAGCTTTGATCTGACCTGAGAAGGTATCCTCAAAGTTTAAAAGGTAGCAGAATTTTTTATGAGTGGGCATGTGGGTGAAGTCTAGTTGCCAGTCCCGTCCAGGGAGATGGCCCCAAAGTGGTGGGTTGGTAGTCCTGATCAAAGGGCACCTTGGGGCATAGTTTTAGAGCAGGTAAGACAGGTTTGGTGTGCCCTCTTAATGGCCTGTAGAAAAAGGGGAGAGAAAAAAATGGGATAAAGAAAATGGTGGAGTGCCTTAGGCCCGATGTGCAGGGACTGGTGGATTTCAGTAATGAGATATAGTAGCTGGAGCTGAGAGATAGCAATTTTTCTCTGGAGGAGGATCCACCCTTCCTGTGATATAGTGCCTCCCTTTTTTTAGCAAATTTTCTTTTTCGGATTTAGTGTACTGTGGTTGTGTTTTTGTTTGTAGGAAGAGTATAGTAGAGGGTTGGGAGGGTGTGGCAGTCAGAGATCTGGCTACTGTATCGGCTTTAGCATTGCCCTTTGATACCAGGGAGGTTTGTGCCTGATGTCCTCGGCAATGAATAATAGCCACTGCTGCCGGGGGCTGCAGAACTTTGAGCAAGTCTGCGATTTGGCTAGCATTTATTATGGGAGATCCTTTTGTGGTGAGAAAGCCTCGTTCTTTCCAGATAGCTGAATGACAGTGTGCAATGAGGAAAGCATATTTAGAGTCTGTGTAAATGTTTACCTTCTTCCCTTTTGAGAGGGTAAGGGCACGGGTGAGTGCGGTGAGTTCTGCTTTCTGTGAGATATATCCTATGGGGAGTCTTTTGGCTTCTATTATTGTGGAGTCCATAACAATAGTGTAGGCAGCTATCCGCTGTCCCTTGACTGTGATGTTAGCACTGCTGTTTATATACAAGCTAAGGTCTGGATGGGGCAGAGGCTGATCTGAAATATGTGTATATGGTTTGGCTAGGCTATCTAATACCTCTACACAGGAGTGAATAGGAGAGGATGCCATAGGCAAGTCTGGGAAGAGGGTGGCTGGGTTAAGTCACAGAGAGGTTAAAAGGCTGATGGCAGGGTGTTCTATGAAGAGGAGGTGAAATGTTTGGATGTGTGAGGGTCCTAGGTATTCTAAGGATTTGTGTGTAAGTAGATCAGCTAGCCAATGAGGGATTCTTTGGCCAAGGGTGAGTTTAAGTGCCTCTTTGGTAAGGTCTGCAGCTGCCACAACTGTGCACAGACACGGTTGCCATCCTTTAACTGTGGCGACTAGTTGTTTGGACAAGTAAGCTACAGGTTGGTGTTTTGGTCCTAGAGCCTGTGCTAAGACCCCAATAGGTATTCCCTGTCTTTTGGTAGTAAAGAGGTGAAAGGGGCACTGAGGGTTTAGTAGAGATAATGGCGGAGCCACCATTAATGCCACGACTAGGGAGCTAAATGCTTTCCAGATAATGGTTGGGTGAGAGAGAGGCCCAGTTGCCTCTTTTGCTGTGGCATAAAAGGGCTTGGCTAGAAGTGCAAGGTTGGGTACCCACTGATGGAAGAATCCCATGAATCCGAGGAAAGGTAGGATTTCATTAGCCATGGTGGTTGGTTGCAAAGCCATAATGGCTTCATGGCAGTTGAAAGTGATTTGCTTGGTGGTAGGAGTTATTGTTAGCCCTAGGTAGGAGACTGAGGCCTGGCTTATTTGGGCTTTGGGGGAGAGACTTGATACCCCTTTTTGCCTAAAATATTTAGGAGGGTAGCTGTTTGTCACTGAGAATGGGATAGGGAGGGTCTACGAAGGAGGAGGTCATCTACATATTGCAAGAGAGTACTCTGTTGAAGTTGGCAGCTGAGCAAATCAGATGCAAGAGCCTGCACCAAAATATGGGGGCTGTCTCAGAATCCCTGGGAGAGAACCGTCCAAGTGAGTTGCTGGGATAGGCTGGTGTGTGTATCCGTCCAGGTAAATGCAAATAGAAAAAATGAGTCCGGGTGTAGCGGAATGGTGAAGAAGGCATCCTTGAGGTCTAGGACCATAAAGTGAGTAGTTTGGGGAGGGATTTGTGACAGTAGGGTATAGGGATTAGGAATGATGGGGTGATGAGTGACTACAGGTTCGTTATTGAGGTAAAGGTCTTGAACCAGATGGTAGTCCCCATTTGTTTTTTTTTTACCAGAAAAATGGGGGTGTTACACGAAGAGCTGAATGGGATAAGAAGCTTGCACTCTAATAGGCAGTCAATGATAGATTTTAATCCTAATTGGTGGGTTTTGGAGATTGGGAACTGGGGCCGTGACAGAAAACAGGAAGGTTGTTTGAGTTTAACAGTAGCCGGGGCATGATGTGCAGCTACTATAGGTTTTGATGTGTCCCAGACTTCAGGGTTAACAATGTCTGGGGAGAGCGGTGGAGATCGACCCTTTCCTGGGATGAGGGATGCTAAGAAGAGTCCCTCCTCTGAGGAAGGGAGAAGAGAGCAGAATTGGACCAAGGTTCTCAATTTTTGGAGAATGTCCCATCCTAGTAGTGGAGTTGGTAATGAAGGCAAAATGAGGAAGGAATGAGAAAAGGGGGTTTGGTCGAGGCTGCATGACAGTGGTGGCGTTTGTGACGGTTGGCAGGGTTTGCCATCAATACCAACCACTGAGAACTGGGTGGGGTTGCTAAAACCAGAATGAGAAGGCAAAACTGAATAGGTAGCCCCCATGTCCACCAAAAAGGAAATGGACTTACCCACCACCTGTGGTGTTACACTGGGCTTGGCGAGGGTGATAGGTGTCGCTGAGTCTGGCCTGCATCAGTCGTCCATCAGGCCAAGGAGTTCCAGCACCAGTGCCTCATCCGGTTTTGCCAGCTGGCACTCCACACTGAGGTGCCAAGGGTGAGCCAGTTTGCTGGTTTGGGCAGTCGCTGCACCAGTGCCCATGCCGCTTACATTCTGGGCACAGCTTGGTGGGTGACCTGGTGTGCAGACACTGGCAGGACCAGTGTCCCTCCTAGCCACACTTGAAACATGCTCCCGGTGGAGTGCCTCTAGCCACTTTTGGTGGACCCCTTTTTCTTGGTTGCTGAAGCAACCAAGGGCTGCTTCAGGGCCTGGGCTTGCAGATTTACTTTTTGGTGGAGATGGGTCTGTTGGTTGGTTTTGGTAGTGTCCTCCCGGCTATTAAAAACTTTAAAGACCGTGGTCACCAGGTCATGGATGTGGGGTTGAGGGCCATCCTCAGCCTTTTTTAGTTTCTTTTTAATTTCAGGGGCAGACTGAGATATACAGTGGGTGGCTAGGACTGTGGCTCCAGCTGTGGATTCAGGGTCTAGTCTAGTGAGCTGAATCAGAGCTTCAGTAAGGTGATTTAGAAAAACTGCAGAGTTTTCTGAAGCTTCTTGGGTAACTTCCCAGAGTTTATCATAATTAATAACTTTTTAGGCTGCCTTTTCTAATCCTGCCAATATACATTCAACCATTTGGTCCCAGCACTTACAGCCAGCCCCTCCCACCTGATAATCCCAATTAGGTTCTTCCATGGGAATTGCAGTTTTATGGACCGTCATGTTAGGATTGGTCAAGTGCAATTGATCTGCGTGCACATGGGAGGCAGCTACGATACGATCGTGCTTATCAGGGGTGAGAGTAGAGGACAGGATTACATAAACATCATGCCAGGTAAGGTCGTAAGCATGAGTTAGATGACAGAACTCTTTGATATAAGCCATAGGATTTGCAGAGTAGGACCCCAGGCATTTTTTATAGCAGCCAGATCAGAGAGAGAAAGGAACATGAACACAGACCACACCCTTGGTTCCCGCGACCTCACGTAGGGGACAGAGGAGTGCAGAAGATGGCGCCAGGGCAGAAGATGGTGCTGGAGGGTCATGTGATGGAGGACAAAGGAGTGTAGAAGATGGCACCTTGGCAGAAGATGGTGCCAGAGGGTCATGTGATAGAGGACAAAGGAATGTAGAAGATGGCACCAGGGCAGAAGATGGCACTGGAGGGTCATGTGACCGGGTGTGCGAGCTGACTGGAGAGGCGAGAGGTTCTGTGGCATAAGGAGGGGGAGGCAGGTCAGTATGAGGGATTGGCTGAGAAGCAAGCTCTTCTGGCTCCTTGGAGAAAGCAGAAACTGGAGATGAGAGAGGAGTAAGGCAGGGAGGGGTGAGGGTTTCTTTGCTACAAGGAGGACTTGAGCAGTATTGCAGGTAGCGCATTATTCAGGTCGGGATCTTAGATGCCAGAAAGCCTGGACATATGGGACCTCTGACCATTTGCTGGTCTGTTGGCAGAAAGTGTCTAGATCAGAGAGACCTTGAAATCTAAGGTAACTTTTGGTGGCCAGGCTGACCTGTTTGGGATAGGGCATTGGGGCCAAACTATGGTAGACAGGAAGCTTTTTCATTTTTATGGATATGCCCAATTTATCCACATTGCAGATTAAATATCCGAGCAGGGTTTTTGGGTCTGTGTGAGACTCTGGGTTGCCCATAATTCAGATCAAATCTGGAAATAGCCAGACGAAGTCGTGGTGTCCCGAAGTGTGGCCGGACTATTGGAATGGGATCCCCTGGGGGGCTGTCATAGAGGAGTGAGAATGAGCGCATCTCCACGCCCCATGTCCCTGGAAAAGGCAGGAAACCGAGAGGCCCTCCAGGCATCCCCAGAGGATGACTCAGTCAGAGAGGGGATCCTGACATGGCTGTGATTATGGACAGGTCCCTCTGTCAGGTCAAGACTAAGGTATGGGCAAGGGATGACTCACCAACTCGGAAGGCACAGGTCAATAAAAGTTCTTTCGGATAACAGGCCAGCCGATGGGCAGTGGAGGGGTCCCAGGTCCGTCTGGTAAGGAGGAGTCAGTTCCCCCGGGAGGGGTCGTGGAACTCCTCCTGGGTTTTGGCACCAAAATGTTAGGTTTTAGCAGTAACTGACTGAGAAATCAGAGAAACTGAGTCGAGTTTAAAATTTTATTGTCCCAGGGTGAGGTACCTGGGTCCAGTTCTCTGGATGCGGGCCAGGGAAGTCGTGCTCCCCTAGGAGTGGTGGGGTTAGATATAGACTAGCTAGTGGGAGGTGCTGACGATACCTATGGAGCTTCCTGTGATAGGTCAGGAGTTTCATGTGCTTTAGGGCCGGGTGCATAGGTGTGGGCCGTGTGCGAGGAGGGTCCTTTGTTTGTCAGGGCAGGTGCTGATTGGCTGAGTTTAAACAGCTGTATGGCCAGATGTTTACAGTTTTAGCTCGGGTGGGGGCTTTCCAGCCGGGGGGCTGCCAGGCCAGGCCTCACAGTAAGTATGCTTGAAAAAGTGAACAATATGCAAATGCAGATGGGTAATGTTAGCAGAGATATAGACTATCTAAGATTGAATAAAGAGATAGTGATAGATCTCAAACACTTTAACAGAAATAAAATATCTTTAATTGGATCATCAGAGGACAGGACACAGTCAAGTAAAGTATCAGTGACCTCAAAGATATGTCAGTAGAAACTCTGAAAACTGAAGGGAAAAGAGAAAAAAAGAATAATGTAATAAAGTTACCAAACACTTTACAGAAGCTGCTGCAATATATATGTAATAAGGAAATATAGAAGGAGAGAGAAAGAAACAGAGAAAGTATTTGAAATATTAATGGCTGAGAAGTTCACAAAATTATTGATACTAAATTGTAGATCCAGGAAGCTCAGAAACTCCAAAATATGGTAAATTTTAAAAAATAATAAATTCTAGGCTTATCATATTCAAAGTGCAGGAATCAAAGGCAAAAATAAAATCTTGGTAAAAGCCAGAGTTAAAAAATAACTTAGAGAAGGACAAGACTGAGAATTATATCAGACTTCACCTCAGAAATCATGAAAGAAGTGAGTTAAGTGCAATATTTTAAGTATTGAAAGAATAAAAACAAATTATGCAGCAAATTTCACTCTCAAAGTGAGGGAGAAATACTTTCTCAGACAAAAAAATCGGGGAGCTTAGTCATCAGTAGAGCTGCTTTACAGGCCATATTAAAAAAAGTGCTTTAGAGAGGTGGAAAATCACAAAGGCCAAAAAGCTCATATGTAACCAAAGAATGGATGAGTATTGGAAAAGGAACATAGTAAAGTAAAGCCATATATTTTAGTTTTGTTCATCATAAAATCTACAAACATATATTGGGGAAGTGAGGAAGTGCAGGCATCCAAAATTGTAAGCCAATAAAAAAATAGTACATGATGGTTGTTGACATGGAAACCCTCAATTACCTATAAAATCAGTCTTAAATTTCTAATCAGAGTGAAGTAATATATGTCTAGAGACAGGAAGAATAATATGATCTCCAGTAAAAATTTGTCTGTGAAGCCCTTCAGTATAATTGGCCTCAGTGACATTCTTCATGCTAGCGCTCCATTGAACAAATTTGAAGATGCTCATTAAATGACAATCCATAGTAGTAATAATGCAAAACATTATGACTCAAGTAGATGAACTATATCTCTATATTATTTCTTGGCAATGCACAATTTCATGGCAGCAAATTGCATGAATGTGACAAGATAGTGAGTACAAAATATAGTGGATATATGGATATGCAATGATTGGTTGAACTAATATCATTTCCAAAAATCATCAGGTCAACTGATTGATTTAAAACTGAGTTCTAATAATTCTTTCTATATTAAATCATGATAAATCACAAAGCAAATAACTAAAAGAAATTTCATACTCACATACAAACTCATGAAGTAATATATAAATGGACAGGGCTTTGAAATAGGACAAGAGAATTCTATATCTTCCAGCAATTGTATAAAGTTATGTATTCTATTCTATTCAACTGTGTAGTGCTTATATCAATATTTATCTAAGAAAATCGAAATAAATATTGAAGGGAATATGATGTTAGTAATATTTAATGTTTAAAACAATTTTAAATATAGAATATCTAACCTAGGTGAGCCCTACACAGCCATAGCCTTATGTACTGTAATAATTAACAAGCTAAACTTTCTCAAAATTTGCCAGTCCTTTATGTACTCTAGGTTTTGTCAAACATAAGTAATCAAGATATCTGTTGGTAAAGTACATTAAGATTGAATTTAAAAAGTGCATACCAGTTTATGTTTCATTCAAGTTTCTTCCTTGAATACATAGCATTTTGTTTTCCTTTAATGACTATATAAATGCTCATTTGATTGCTTTTGGAAATCTAAGGTCCTGACATTCCATATGCTTTTTTTATTTGCTTAAAAATATCTGGGGGGGACACTTCCAATCAACTTGAGATGGCACATGGAATGTTACAGGCTGCATTTTTCTCAGAAAATTTGTGGAAATGTAGCAAAAATGTCAAACTCATCTTCCTGAAAACTCTGGAAAGCAGTTAAATGCTGCTACAATTGGGCAAGAGCCAAATGAAGAAAGCCAGCTTCCAAAACAGAAACAGAAACCTCTGATGTCTTTGCTGGCCCCTCTTCCACCCCTTTCCTGGAATGATTTGGAAAAAATCTGCAATCCGATTGTGGGTTCTTGGCCCTGTTCATATAAGAGTAGAATAACCACTATGAACATAGTAGTATGCTTTCATGTTGGTGGCCATCAGTGGAAGTGACAGTATTAAACAACAAACTGGGAAACCTTTCTTGGGCTTGCTCCCTCAGAATTTTCCCCATAGTCAGGATCAGCTTGGCAAGAGCTAAAGCAGAGTAAGAAAAAAATAAGTCAAATGGATGAAGGTAAAGGACTACACGCTTTAAGCCAAACAGTAGAACACTTGGGAGAGGAAAAGAGTCTATTTCGTGGTGAGTAAAAGGGGAATTTCCATAATGGGGGAATTCCTAAGACAATGAGCAAACACAAGCCCAGGGCAAGTCTTAGTCTGAGGAAAAACAAACAAGCAAACAAACAGAGAGGACCCTTCATTTTTCATTCACCTTAGGCTGATCTGCTTGCTTCGCTCTCTAAATTCTAAACAGGCACATGGCCAAAACCCAAATGCAAAGAATGTGAAAAATATGTCAGGTTTGAGTCTGGCAGTTTTTTTGTTAGCACTCAAGGTGATCTCTGTCTATCATGAGCTGCATACAAATTTATGGAACAGGAAATTTAGGGAATAAATCCCAGAATTAGCACTTTAGATATTAAATATAAAACATGCAGAAAAACAATAAAAAAACAAGGTGGGCAATGGTGGCTCAGTGGTAGAATTCTTGCCTGCCATGCTGGAGACCCAGGTTCAGTTCCTGGTGCCTGCCAATGTAAAAAAATAATAATAAAAAATAAAAAAGCGATCAAAAACAAAGAAATGGGAAATTGACCATCAAATGGAATGGGATAAGAATTCAGAAACCATCAATGAAGAAGATGAGATTTTGAACATATTTGACAAAGACTTTTTAGAACATGATTCTCAAAATGCTCAGTGAGATAAAAGCAAAGACCAAGAAAAAATAAAAGGATATCACAAAAACAATGAATGAACAATATGAGATTCCCAAAAAGAACTTGGAATTTAGAAAAAGAACCAAATGAAAATATTTGAAATAGAGACCAAAATAATTGAAATTAAAAAATCCCTAGCATGTTTCAACAGCAGACAGAAGCTAATAGAAGGAAGAATAAGTGAATTGGAAGACAAAACAATCAAAATTATTCAGAGTGAGGAGCACAAATGTAAAACAATTTTTAAAAGTGAACAGAGCCTTAGACCTAGTAGGTCACCATCAAGCCTACCAATAGATACATTATCAGAATCCTGGAAGTACAAAAGAAAGAAAGGGGCAGAAGGAATATTCAAAGAACTAATGGTAAAAAATTCCCCCAATTTACCAAAAGATATACATATTGACATTAAAGAATTTGGATGAATGCCAAACAGTACAAACTCAATAAGAAACATGGCCACATACTTGGGGCATGTTCCAAAAGTATTCTGAAAGATTCAAGAGAAAATTAATGTACTATACGAAAAGGAGTCTGTGTAGGTTTGAAACTGTTATGTGTACCAGAAAACCCATGGAGATTTGATGTACACAGTTGTGGAGGGACCTTTTGATTAAGTGGTTTCCATGAAGATGTGTCTTTACCCATTTAAGGTGGATCACATACTGGTGTCCTTTAAGAAGGAACCATTTTGGTAAAAGCTTCAGAGGTGATACAGATAGAGCCACTCAGAGATGCGGCTAGAAAATCCCCCTTGGAAAGATTTCTGAAATGAGTAGCCAGGAAAGAAAGCTAGCAGACATTGCCTTGTGCCTCCCTAGCAGACAGAGAAGTCCCAAATGTCATTTGTCCTTTCTTGAGCCAAGGCATATTTCTCTGGATGCCTTAACTTGGCCATTTTTATGTCCTTAGAACTGCAAACTTGTAACTTAATAAATTTGACAGCTGTAACAAGCTAAAACAATTAATTGCCTGTTTTTTGGTAGAAACCATAAAAACAGAAGACAGTGGGGGCAAAACATTTAAAGGACTGAAAGAAAACAACTAAGGCCAACTGTGCTGGTTTGAAATTGTTATGTATTTTCAGAAAAGTCATGCTTTTCTTATCCTGATTCAATATTGTAGTGTGGGAACTTTAGATTAGATTGCTTCTATGGAGAAATAATTTACTCAATCGTGGATGTGACATTTTGGTTACATGGAGATATTGCTCTGCCCATTCAATGTGTTCTTGATTAGTTTACTGGGGTCCTTTCAAAGAATAAATATTTTGGAAGAAGCTCAGATGCTTGGAGAACAGTTGCTTCAGACCTGTCAGAAATGTAGACATTTGGAGATGCTTGGAGTGCCAACAGAGAGAGCAGATGCCTATACACAAAAGTTTGGAGATGCTGAGCAGAGCAGATGTTGTCATGTGCCTTCCCATGAGATGTTAAGCAAGCCAGACCCAGAGTTGTGTCTCAGATATGCTAAGGGAAGGCTCACTGATGCTTAGAGGAGAAACTACTAGCATCAGAAGCTGGAAGCAGTGGGACTGGGAGCAAGGACCAGCAGACATCAGTCATGTGTTTTAATGTGACTTTCTTGAGTCAAGGTATCTTTTCCTGGATGCCTTAGTTTGGGCATTTTTATGACCTTAGAACTGGAAAATTGTAACTTAATAAATTCCCTTTATGAAAGTCACCCCATTTCTGGTATATTGCATTCTGGCAGCATTAGCAAACTAATATACCAACCAAGCAATTTATATCCAGTGGGACTATCATTTTAAATGATGACAATATTAACCCATTGCCAGATAAACAAATCCTGAGAGAGTTTGTCACCACTAGGCCTGCCCTGTAAACAATGCTAAAGGGAGAACCTCACCTTATAGGAAAATGACCCTAGATAAGGATCAAATTGGTACAAAGAAATAAAGAATTCCAGTAAAGTCAAACATATGAGTTGTTATAAATGTCAGTAATATTATGCTGTAATTAGTTATGTAACTCCACTTTTAATATCTACAGTTATAAAATATAAATGACTAAAAACTAATGCTAAATCTATGGTTTAGCATTAAACCATAGACTGTTTAAGGATAAGTTTTGCAAGAGTAACATAAGGTTAGGAAACAGAGGGTTTTAAGAACATTGAAATTAATCAAATGAGAATGATAAAAATTTAAGAGGTCACACTTTAGCCCCAGGGTAAACACAAAGTAAATACATGAAAAATATATACAGAAGGAAAAAAGGAGGGACTCAAAAGTTACCATATTAAAAAAAAACTAGTAAAAACTAAGTAAGCTGTAATAGAAGAAAGAATTGAGGGTCAAAAAGGTAAAAGACTTACAATACCTTATACATAAATTACAAAAGAAAGTCATGCATTTTTTATGTTACTTTAAATTTATGTTGATTAAACTCTTGATTCAAAAGACAGAGAATGGCAGAATAGATAAAAAAGCAAAAGCCAAATATATCCTGTTCACAATTTAAAAACTGAAAATGAAAGAGTGGGAAAATGTACTATTCAAAGAAAACAAAAGAGTTGGGGTATCAGTACTACTTTCAGGTAAAATAGACTACAATTCCAAAAATGGCATAAGAGAGAAAGTTAGTTACTATATACTCATAAAGGGGTCAATTCAACAAAAAGACATAACAATTATAAATATATATATGGCAAATGGAAGACCCCAAAATATATGAAGCAAAATTTTGCAGATTTGAGGGAGAAACACATGTTCCTGCATTAAAAGTGGGAGATTTCAATATACAATATTCAATAATGGATAGAAAATCAAGAAAGAGGATCAATAGGAAAATAGAAGATTTGAATGATATGATAATACATATATACAATATTATACCCAACAGAAGAAAAATATACACTATTCTGTAATGCACATGGGCCATTAACTACAGTGAAAGAACTGGAATATTCACAAATATGTTCACATTCAGCAATGGACTCTTGCACCTCAAATGGATCAAAGAAAAAATCACAAAAGAAATTTGGAAGTGTGTGGAGAGAATGAAAATGGAAACACAGTATACTACTTCTTATGGGATGCAACAAAGTGAGAGGGGGATTTATACCTCTAAATTCTTAAATTATAAAAGATCTCTAATCAGACACCTACCCTTATAATTGTAGGTTTTAGAAAAAGAAGAGAAAACAAAAGCAAAGTGAATAGAAGGAAGAACAATAACAAAATTACAGTGGAGAGAAATGCCATAGAGATTAAATTTAAATGCACAATAGAGAGAATCAACAAAACCAAAACTTGGTTCTTTGAAAAGTTTAATAACGTCAAAAAATTTTAGCTAGACAAATAAAACCTAAAGCCTGAAGTCAGAGATGCAACCTGACACCAAGAATTCCTTTCACTGAACCACTTTTTAAAAAGAAGCAGAGAATGAGTTATCAGTAATTGAGTAAACATTCTATTTTAAAGAGGAGAAAGTAACAAATGCTAAAAAGAAAATTGAATGAAACCGAGAAAAAGCAGGCAGAAGTAAATTGGAAACAGAAGAAGCACTTGTAAGTTTCAAATAAGAGAGGAAATTCTGGAAGATATAGTTCTCAGAAAATATTGTTACAGCAACATATAAGGTCTAAAATGCAGAGAACCACTTAGGATGGCAAGAAATGTAAAGCTATGGGATTCAAGGAGTTCAATGTAGAAAGTGCTCATGAATCAAAACAATCTCTGAGGTTTAAAGTAGCTACGGATAGGATAACATTTTAAAGCCATCATAAAAACACAGGAGTGATTCCTATGTATGAAACTGTAATAACTACTTTGACCAATCCCTAAAACTACATTTGTACCTCCCTCTAATATTCAAAATGCCTGTCATATTTAAATATGTGAGAATAAAGCTATTACAATTAAACTACTTAAAAAGGCAATTAAAGTGCAAAACGATAAAAAGAACAAATGATATTCCAAAAGCTGTCAACATCTAAGAATATAATAAGGCCTTATGACAGGAAAAATAACACTGGCTTAATATACTAAAATAACATAAGTGAATATAGGAGAATAGTAAAGTATCATGAAAATTATATTACTTTGATATGAGACAGAGGTATCTGGAATATTTTAAAACACTATTCCTGGACCTGAGAAATTAACTAAAATCAAACGGAAATTGACAAATGAAGTGAAATACAAGAGTGATTGTCACCATAGAAAGCACAGTTAAAGAACAAAAAAATGGAAAGATGAGATAGGATGAAAATTCAACTTGAAATAAAGAGCATAATTTGATAAAAGCTGAGAGACAAAATTTGTTGATCTATACTTTTCAAAATGTGAAAAACTTGACATATAATTATGAAATGAATATATGGTAGAAATATCTGCAATATTTAATTAATAGAGGGATCAGTAAGAAGAGGCTGATTCAAAAAGCATGTAACAGGGGTTCTTAGATCATTTCAGAAATGTACAAGAAAATAAGATTTTCTTTCAACTTTAATTTTTATTGCCCCACAGGGTCATTCACATCATCACGTGCTTCAGGACTTCATTCATTTGTGTAGGAGCACAATATTCAATAATATGTATACACTATCATTCACTAATCTACTTTTTTTTTGCTGCATGGTCTGGAAATGGAACCTGGGTCTCCTGTATGAAAGGCAGGCATTCTAATCACTGAACTACCTGAGCACTCTACCAATCTACTTTTCAGTCAGTGCATCCTTCAGCCACCTGCTTTCATTAGGCATCATGTATAATGCACAAAGCCCACAATCCATCAACACTCTCAATTTAGATAATTTCATTGTTCCCAAGAGAAAGACAACCAAAAAACACACCCTCACCACTAAGGAAATTGATACCTCCCCTTAACACTTGTCCCACCTCCCATTATTTACCTCTGCTGTTGCTATGATACTGCTGATATTTTCCCATTGCATGCACTAGCAGTTTCTCCCCTGTACCTTGGACTTAAATACTCTTTGTACATGAATCCTAGTTTTAAAGCAGTTCTTGCAAGAACGTATTTATACTTTTAGTGTTAATCAGTGGGACACAAAGTTCTATACAACCCCTTTTAATCATGCTCACCTTCAATATGGTAATATTACTTATAGACCCACTAGAAAACCACCTTCATTTCTATCTTTTCCTTTATGTCTGAGTTCAGCCTCAATTAGCTAACCATTCACCCATATCTAGCCTCTATGTAACTCTAAGTCCTTATATTCTGCATTATAAACCTCTGATTTTACTTTTACCATGGACATAAAAGTAGACTCACACAGTATTTATCTTTTATGTCTGCCTTATTTCACTCAGCATTATGTCCTCAAGGCTCATTCATGTTGTCTTGTGCTTCAGGACATCATTTCATCTGACTGCTGCATAATATTCCATCATATGTATATACCACATTTTGTTAATTCCCTCTTCTGTTGATAGGTATTTAGATTGTTTCCATCTTTTTGCAATTGTAAATAATGCTGGAATGAAAATCATTGTGCAAGTGTCTGTGTCACTGCTTTCAGCTCTTCTGGGTATATACCGAGTAATGATATTGCTGGATTATAGGGCAACTCAATATTTATTTCCTAAGGCATCATCAAACTGTCTCCTATAGCAGCTGTACCATTATGCATTCCCACCAGCAGTGCATCAATGCCCCAATTTCTCCACATCCTCTCCAACATTTGTAGTTTCCTGTTTGTTTAATAGCAGCCATTCTTCTAGGTGTGAGGTGGTATCTCACTTTAGTCTTGATCTGCATTTTCCTTATAGCTAACAACAATGAACCTCTTTTCATGTGCTTCTGCTGAATGGCTTTTAAAAGGGGTTTATTTCTGTAACATAATCTGGCCTCAAAAATGATACACTGCTGGGTGGGCCATGGTCACTCAGCAGGCAGAGTTCTCACCTGCCATGCCAGAGATTCAGGTTCGATTCCAAGTTCCTTCCCATGCAAAAAAAGAAAAAAAGAAAAGAAAATGATTCACTACTATTACAGCTCAGTTAAAATTAAAGATATTACAGTTAAAGTTGTTCAGCAAAAAGGTAGAAATGGGACAAAATAATATATTCAATCCTTTAGTTGTCCCTCTCAAAGTATTTCTGTGTTTCTGCTTCTTGTGTAGTTAACTTTCTATTTATGTCTGTCTGCCTGCTTAATGTATATTCTCATACCTCCAGATAGTAACAACACAGCAACAAAAATTGTTTAAAAAATGTCTATTGAAATTACTTAAGAAAGAAATGGGCAATTTATATAAATTGGTTCTTCTGAAGTAAAAGAGTGAAAAGAGAAAAAAAATCTCTGAATGGCAACATTCAAAATCTTAGTCTTGTAAGTAAACAAACCTGGATATTAGAAATAAACTGCCCATGAATTTTCCCTAAGGCAATAGAAAACTGCCAAAGTGCTGCCTTTGGAAAAAGTAATGACCTTTTCCAATAATCTTGGTTACAGCTTTTAGTAAACTAAATCTGATGATTTGAAATATTTAGGAGCACGAAAACTCTGTGTTCAATGGCCCTCACTAGCACTTTTGTCAGGTCAGGTTTAATTTTGTCTATGCAACCTATCCCTTTAGGTGATTATGAGGCCTAATAACCTAAAGCAGTTATGGTGAGAGGGCTAGACACGGAAAGATATGATGGGGGTGGTTTAGACCTATGGGGCCTGAAGATTGGAAGTGGTAAGCATAAATTTGCTAAAGAATATGCCATATGTGTTAATATTTTTTCCAATAATACCTTTGCAATGGTAACAGATAATCACATCACTGTTAAAATATAAATAGCCTTGTGATAGGAGTAAACGGAATAGAATCTAATTACCAAATTTCACTAAGTAAAGTGCAAGGTCTTTTGGAAGATATGAAAGAGTTTTCCTGGAATTAGGCTTGGAACAAATTAGACAA
>PVIY010045455.1:0-19092 GCA_004026745.1 Myrmecophaga tridactyla | reverse complement strand
CTTGTATAGCACAAAAACTCCAAAAGAACAGGGTAAAAAATCCCACCATGGCCAGTCCACCAAGGAAACTAAGTGCTCAATTCAGGGTTAGTAGATGGCTGATTTGCACACCTGCTTTGCATTGGAGCTTGAGGGAGAAATTGTGGCTGTTCCCCCAAGGAGGCCAAGTGCTCAGCAGCTCTGAACACCTTGGTTCACATCAGAGATGAAGGGCACCTGTACTACCTAAGGTCTAGGCTTATATGCTCTAACAATGAGCCAACTTTGTGTCCTGAAAAGGAGCTAGGTCTAGTTAAAGATATAACATCTCCCCTGGCTTCCTGAAGTCTCTTATGAAATAGAAACATACTGAATACCTGCATGCAAATAAGCAAGTAGGGGAAAGAGAGATTTGGGTGAGAGCTGGGAGATGAACATTGAGTCTGTCTATAACTTCCCAAGAAGAACATCAATTAAAACCTGAGGAAGACTGGGAATAAATGAAATGAACATTCAGCCCAAGTAGATATAATGTGCTTTAATTAAGCACATTAAAAATAACAAAGAACAGAAAAATAGAATTAATGAAGATGAAAACATATATTAATAAAAGAAAGACAACCAAAGACTCCCAGATATGACCAATAACAACAAAACTTCATCCTATGGAAGGAGTAATAAATTAAACAAGGAAGAAACTCTTAAATCTTTATACAGACTTCCCTAAGGATAGATTAGAGGGGAATACACAAAAACACTTTAGTTTTCTTACATGTTAATAGTGACACAGCAGGGACAGTATAATGGGAAATTAAAGAAAAGTTGACAAGAACTATGATAATTATTATATATCAAGGGTTAATTCTATTATAAGAAGCTTGCAAAAACATTTACAAGAATGTCAAATTTTATAAAAGATATATATCAATAGTTGACTACATAGAGATGCACAATGAATTTCAGCATGCAAATTTAAAATTTTTTAAATACCCTAACTACAGACCAAATGTACTTATGATTTCCATGCAGACCCAACAAACTGTTTAAATGTATATTTGGAATAATTCTAAATATCATAAGGAAGGGAAAATATTCAATAACCTCCTAGAAATTTAAATACAAAATTATGAGAGAAAACTTGCTTCACTGCACATAAAACTACTTTATCCAGTAGTAAAAGTATTTCTGCTGGAATAGTCATGTAATTCAAAGCAATGGACTATTTTTTATGGTAAAGGGCATATTTATATTCAGTGGAAAATAGTTTGTGCTATTCAATAAATTAATGTTCTATTCAATTTGAGGAAACAAATTTGACCTCACAAGGTGCTCAAAAATAAATTCTAAAATAATTTACAGATATGAAACAAAATATTAATGTAAATTAAAAATTTGAAAGATTATTAGGAATTTGTTTATAATCTTAGGGTCTGGAAGCTTTTCTAAGTAAAACTTCAAACCAATATCAAAAATTAGAAACAGCTCGATGCATTTAAATTCACTAACAATTTAAAACTCATATCTATCAAAGACATCAAAAAATTAAATGAAATATGACAGAGTGGGAAGAAATATTCACAAAGCTTAGATTTTATATATATATTTTTTCAACACATTCACTATATGAACACACACACACAAATTGAACGTGTCCCAAGAGTATTAATATCAAACTATTAACTGTGATGATTTCCGTGAAGGTAATTTGTGCAAAACAGAGAATAAAATATGGGATTTGCGCATAGTTTCTTTATGCTTTTATTATTTTTTGAATTATAACTATAAACATATTCACTTATTTTGTAAAAACTTAAAAGAAAATTATATTAACCATCATAAATTGATCAGTATTCAATATGTTTATTGAAGCTCAAATAGAAGAAAATAAAACAGAAAGTCACTCCATTGCATATCAAGGTAAAATGGAATAAAGTCAAAGACAAAGCAAATGTCTGAAAAACAGCCAGGGAAATGCGCAGATTACATTCAAAGGAGCAACACTCTGATTTACAGAAGACCTCAGTTTAAACAGTGAATATCAGAAATCAGTACCAGGATATCTTTACTGTTCTAAAAGAAAATTACGCTAATGTGGAATTCCATTCCTACTTAAAAATATCCTACAAAATTGGGCGGCTGCCATGGCTCAGCAGGCAGAGCTCCGACCTGCCGTGCTGGAGGTCTGGAGTTCGATCCCTGGTGCCTCCTGCCCATATGCAAATTAAAATATATATATATATATATATATATATATATATATATATATATATATATATATATGTATCCTACAAAATTAAAGATGGAATAGATATTTTCAGATAAACAAAATTTTAGGAAATAAGTCACCACATGTTTTCACCAGAGAAAAATATTTCCAAGTAAAAGTTCTAAGATGGAAAGAATAAAGATCAAAGAGAATTGCAAATATGTAAATGAATAAATAGCATTGAGTTTAGATAACATTAATAATAATATCTCATGATCTAAAAATCTTCATGTAAATGGACATTAACATTTAATCATAAGATAAATATTGGCACAATAGATTTTTTAAAAAAACAACGAAATGAAACTTTATAATACACGTTTCTTATCAAAAATATAAGAAAATAGATAGTTTAATGGTAAAAAGAAAAAACCAATATAGCTTACAAACACTAACAAAAAAGAAAACTCATATAACTCTATTAATCAGATTTTATTGACATTTAAGCAAAGGTTTTGAAAAAGTTATAAAATATAATGAGAAATCTTCATTTAACTTGGAAGATAAAGCAATGTGCATCTGTAACTTATAAATGTTGTTCTAATTTGCTAGCTGCCGGAATGCAATATACCAGAAACAGAACGGCTTTTAAAAAGGGGAATTTAATAAGTTGGTAGTTTACAGTTCTAAGGCCAAGAAAATGTCTCAGTTAAAACAAGTCTATAGAAATGTTCAATCAAAGGCATCCAGGGAAAGATACCTTGGTTCAAGAAGGCCAATGAAATTCAGGGTTTCTCTCTCAAGTGGGAAGGCACATGGCAAACACGGTCAGGGTTCCTCTCTCGTCTGGAAGGGCAATTAGTGAACACGGCATCATCTGCTAGCTTCTCCTCCTGGCTTCCTGTTTCATGAAGCTCCCAGCGAGGCATTTTTTTCCTTCATCTCCAAAGGTCACTGGCTGGTAGACTCTGCTTTTCATGGTTATGCTGTTCTGCTTTGCTCTCTCTGAATCTCCTATTCTCCAAAATGTTCCCTCTTTCATAGGACTCCAGGAAGTAATCAAGATCCACCCCAATGGGTGGGGACATGTCATCACCTAATCCAGTTTAACAACCACTTAACTAAATCACATCTCCAGGGAGATGATCTGATTACAGTTCAAACGTACCGTATTGAATAGGGATTATCCTGCCTTTACGAAATGGGATTTTGATTAAAACAAGGCTTTTCTAGGGGACATACATACCCTTTTCAACCAGCACATTCCACCCTCTGGACCCTTAAAAAGACATGTTTTCCCATATACAAAATGCATTAATTTCATAACAATATCAGAAATCCTTAAACCATTTCTGTAGCAATACAAATGAAATACAAAATTAGAAACAGTACAAACTCCTATCAAAGTCAGTTACAGGTATGGTCTGTTCTAAGGCAAGGTTCTCCTCTGGCTCTGGACCTATAAAAACTCAAAACAAATTATTTGCTGCCAACATATAAAAGAGGAATATTCACAGGATACATATACCCATTTGCATTGGGAGGAAGGAACACAGGGGTCACTGGACCCATACAGTTTCGAAAACCCACAGGACAAACTCCATTAGATTTCAAAGTCTTAGAGTCATTTAGCTTCAGGGTTTCTAAAAGCAGCAGTCCCACCCTTTCTAAGGGCCTAGGCAGTGGCCTGCCTCTCTCTGAATACAACCTTCGGATACATTGGGGAGACCACCTTTTTCTCGGCTCCACCCTCTCCAAGCATCGGGGCTGCAACCAGGCTCTCTGCCATCTTTGGGGCACACATTCAACCCCTCCATGTGGTGGCAGTCAGACTCTCTGCAAACCCCAAGGAACATGCTTCACCCTCTCCAAGGCCTGAGGCGGCATGACTCTTCCACTGCAATGAGGTGGAAGGCCCACCCTCTGCCTTCAGGGCAAACTCACTGTCTCCACAGGTCTGGGTGTGTCCGCTCTCCTGGCTCGAGGCTTCTTGACTTCAGACCTCAGTCTCCATGGTTTTACCTCTGAAGTTATTTTTCCTCCAATGTGTCCCTTCTCTGAACCCTTCCAGTCTAGACTGGCAGAGGCTCTGTTTATACAGGTTCCAAAGCACTATCATTGGCTTTCTATACAGTAGCCTTGGATCATGCCCATCAGACATAAGGAGTTTCCACATATCCTTCCTGGATAACTCCATGTCCCATCTTGGCTTTCTCTGAAATGGCTGGCTGGTGTCACATTTTCTTAAACATTGCCAAAACTAAAAGGAAAATAGCAAAACAAATACAAATTATTATACTAGATTTTAACCTCTCTTGGGAACTGATAGAAGAAGCAGAATAAAAATCAGAACACATTATTTGTAAAACATCACTAACAAAATTGACTACATTGCCATTTCAGATCACACCATCTAATGATTGTAGTCCATTTACATGTATGTACTAAGACTTTACTAAAACTGACAAATTTTTTAGTAAAAAAGACTTTACTAAAATTAGCCAAAAAGAAACCATGATGCAAACTAAAAAATATTATGAGTTGAATAGTAATGGAAATACAGCATATCAGTTTTTGTGCATTAAGTTTATGTTCAGAGGAAAAATCATAGTCTTAAATAATGCACCAGAAAAAAAGAATGCTCCCCTAAATCAATGAACTAGGCAATCATATGAACAAGTTAAATTGTAGAAAAAGGTAAAATAATTCTGAGAGAGAATAAAAAAAAAGATAATGTAAATAAGGGCAAGTATATAGAAAATTAAAAACAGATGTATATTTGTCCTTCCAAATTCAATACAAAATTTAATAGCATTCATCCAGGAAAAACAAAACAAACAAACCACAAAAAAAACACAAATGTCTCCATGGAAGAATTCCACCCAGATTTAAATAGTAATACAATAATGTAAATGTACAAAAACTCTTCCAGAAAACAGAAACAAGTGAAGAAGCAGAAAAGGAAGAAAGAAAAAATAGCAATCACTTCCCAACTTCTTTTAAGTAACCAGGATAATCTTTACACAGAACCCTAATAAACACAATACAACTAAGGGACTCTAAGGCCCTGTGTCACTAAAAGAATGTATAAAGCTTAAAGTAAATCTTACTAAATTGAAATGATTGATATCTAACTTCACATCAAAGTCAGGTTCATGTAAGAAATACAAGATGTGCTGAACAATCTAAAATTGATATACTCAACTCACCATGATAACAGAATAAATAAGAAAATTGTTTAACCTCAATAAAGACAACTAAATTGATCAAATTCAACATCTACTTCTGATAATTTAAAAAGCTCTAAAAATTTAGGAATGAAAAATCAAAGAATATTCTAATCTAAAATAATCTCTTAAAAAACCCTTGTGATAAATACTATAGTTAATTATGAACAGTTTTAAATATTTTCTCATGAGATTTAGGATAAGAAAAGAATGGTTACTATCACCATGTCTATTTAATCTGTATGAGAGGTCCTAATCAGGGCAACATTAAAAAAAAAAAGAATCATTATCCCCTATGGTACAACCATGTATTTAGCAAATTCATTGTAATTTATAAATAAATATTTTGAACTAATAATTGGCATTGCCCAAATTATTGGATACTAGGTCAATATGAAAGATCAATTTCATCTCTATATATATAAACAGAAAAAAGAATATGGTACTTTTTATGATATAATATACCATATGCATCATCTCATGTGCACAAAATAATATGAAAGATATGCAAGACCTCCTTTTTAGAAGGAAATAAACAATAACCAAAGAACCAAAATACATGAGGGAATATACCATGTTCATTGATTGAGGACTTAAAATAAATATGTCAATTTACCACACATCAATCCACAGTTTAAATGCCACCAAAGCACCAATAAATTCTATATGGAGACTGACAAGGTGACTGTAAAAGAGATGAAAACACAAGAGGCAAGAATAGCCAACGAGAAAAATTACATGGGAGGACTTTCTCCCCTATTTATCAAAGTTTGTATAAAGCTGTAAGAGTTAAGAAAGGATGGAGTAGTATAAGAATAGATGAATGGATCAAATAAACTTAATAAAGAGCCACATATTTATACTCATTAGGTTTATGACAAATGTTCCACTGCAGATGATGAGGAGGAGGTTATTTCAGTAAATGGATATCAATAATTAGATACTATTTTAGTTTACTAGGTGCCAAATGTGATATACCAGAACTGGAACAGTTTTTAACAATTTAATAAGTTACAAGTTTATAGTTGTAAGGCCATGAAAATGTCCCATCTAAAGTAAGTCTCTAGAAATATCCAACCTAAGGCATCCAAGGAAAGATATCTCTATTCAAGAATGCCGATGAAGTTCAGGGTTTCTCTCTCAAGTGGAAAGGCACATGGTGAACACAGCATCTGCTAACTTCCTCTCCAGGCTTCTTGCTTTATGAAACTCCTTGGGAGGCATTTTTCTTCTTCATCTCCAAAAGTTGCTAGCTGGTGGACTCTCTGCTTTATTGTTCTATGGTGTTCTGTAGCTTTCTCAAAAATATTTCTTCTTTTATAGGATTCCAGTAAGCTAATCCAGACCTATGTAGAATGGGTGGAGACATGTCTCCATCTAATCAAGTTTAATACCCACAATTGATTGAGTCACATCTCGGTGGAGATAACCTAATCAAGCTTCCAACCTATCAAGCTGAATAGGGATTAGAAGAAAACATTGCTCCCACAAGATTGATTAGGATTAAAACATGGCTTTTCCAGGGTACCTAAATCCTTTCAAACCAGCACAGATATTTACATGGAAAAATTAAAACTTGACTCCTTACTCATATCACTTTAAATATCCATGTGAATTGGATACCTTATTGTGAAAGGAAAAACAATAAAACTTCTAGAAGATAATGGATTGAATAAATTGGCACATTATGCAAAAAAGGAGTTTTTCCTGACCTTATCTAAGACAAAAATGTCGTAAAGAAAACATCAAAAGTAAAAATCTGTAAGTTACACAGATCTGGAGCACAGCTCTACAGTTTCAGGTACTTCCCTGGAGCAACTCTAATACACCATGAACTAAAAAAGGGATATCTATATAACACATAAGAATAAGCTCCAGGATAACCTCTCAACTCTGTTTGAAGTCTCTCAGCCACTGACACTTTACTTTGTCTCATTTCTCTCTTCACCTGTTTGGTCAAGAAGTTTTTCTCAATCCCTTGATGTCATGTCCCAGCTCATCCCAGGATTTCTGTCCCCACATTGCCAGGGAGGTTTACACCCCTAGGAGTCATGTTCTGTGTACATGGGGGAGGCCACTGAGTTTGCTTGCCGTGTTGGTTTAGAGAGAGAAAGAGAAAGGCCACATCTGAGCAACAAAAGGGGTTCTCCAGCGGTGACTCTTAGGCCTAGTTTTAAGTAAGCTTAGCCTATCATTTACAAGGATAAGTTTCATAGGGGCAAACCCCAAGATCAAAGGCTTAGCCTATTGATTGGGTTATCCCCACTGCTTGCAAGAATATCAGGAATTCTTCAAATAGGGAAGTTGAAAATTTCCCCCTTCCTCCCCATTC
Organism: Myrmecophaga tridactyla; assembly: GCA_004026745.1. NCBI lineage: Eukaryota > Metazoa > Chordata > Mammalia > Pilosa > Myrmecophagidae > Myrmecophaga > Myrmecophaga tridactyla. Next base: position 11,348 of record PVIY010045455.1, on the reverse strand, counting down.
CCCCAAGGGACTTTGCAAATACTTCTTTATTCACAGTTCAAATCATTCTGGGTAAAAACAATAAATATTTATCATAAGAAAAGAAATTTAAATTGTGGTATATTCTTAAAGTAAAGTACTATACATTAGGGAGTTCAAGGGTACTCAGTGAAAAAAGCAAACAAAACAAGCAAAACAAACAAAGGGAAAAATTCAACAAATAGTGCTACAATAATGGGATACTCACATGGAAAATTAATGAAATGTGACTCCACCATACAGCATACAAAAAAAAAATGAATGTTTTTAAAATCTTCAGGTACAAGCAATCACAACAAGAAAGCACAAAAATCCATATCAAAAGCAGACATGAAATATTGCTTAGGCAATTTTCAAAAATAGGCATAAACTAGACTGTATTACATTCAAATGTAAATATGACCGGTGGCTACATTTGGAGAGGAGGAAAGAGAGAATGGAAGTGGCTTCTGAGTTGCTGGCAGTGCTTTGTTACTTCACCAGTATGCAGGATGGGCTTCATAATTTGTGAGGCCTGGCACAAAACGAAAATGTGAGATTCCTTTTTTAAAACCTGCTGTGAACTCCGGGATGGACAGCAGAGCATTGAACTAAACACAGACCTTTCTAAGGCTGGAGCAACATACATGAAGCTGGCTCTGTTTTTATATTCACTTGGTAATAATTCTTTGAGATGTAATTTATGCTGAAATCAATTTTCTGCGTGTCTGCTATATGTCACAATAAAAAATTAAACTTTTAAAATGCTGAAGTAATTATCTAAACAAATTTTTAAAAAATTGTAATGAAATACAAAATAGAATTTTGTGTTCTTAAGATTTATATCCTTTTCCTAATGTCAGATGAATACCCATGTATTCACTTTAGTTTTTCTGCTTAAACACTGTTTACAAAAATAACACCAAAGGCAGAGCTGCCTTGAGGCACCCATCATGTTAAGTTGCTTGAAGGTTATTTTTGGCTCAGTTTCCTAGAAAAAAGTCCATCTAGAAAGCCGTACAGAATGCATTGAGAATAAACAATGAAATGCATTTGTGATGGAGAAAGAAGTAGAAAGAATAGAGTGAGATCATAAAATGTTTTCTAGTCATTCATTTCTTAACATTACATTTAATTAATAGGATTATATAATCTGTATAAATATATATGGATAGTAAAAAATATTTGCTATAATACTGAAAGCACATGCCCAGTATTTTCAAATTTCCATTTAAATTTGGCAATATAAAAATAATGCTTTGATTTTTGACCTCTTTTTAATATTTGCTAAAAGCTTCTTGCAAGAAGTATCAGGTGTGTAGATCAGAAAAGTGATAATTAGCAAGGTTTCTACTCTACTTAATCTCACACTTCTCCCTGCATAAAATGAGACATCAGCTTTCTAAATTTATCTAAATGAGCATCAGACTAGGTTATAAAATGCAAAAGAGAAAAGTGCCATGAGGAAGTTCGTGTATTATATCAGATTTACTGTTGAAAAGCATATAAAAATTATACAACATTTCAGTTTTACTTTCAGATTTTAGAACTGTATTATTTTCTTGAGAGTATGTACATTGTGAATAAACCTAGCTTCTTTATAGACATCAACTATTCATCTCTAAACATGGCAATAATTTAGAAACAAGAGTACACTGGTCATTTACTTACCAAAAACAAGCGTGAATAGAATTCCCAACCTTTCCAAATGAATTCTATGTGCTGACTTTTCACCTTTAAAATAACTAGTACTTCAATTATTTTTTTTCACATTTTAAAGCAGAACTCTCACTTTAGAATGCATTAAAAAATCAAAATATCAAAATGCCAACATGCTAGATGTTTATTATTAGAAAAGCTAAACTGTTTCAAAAAGTTGATACTTTCTCCCAAAGAGAAAAGAAATGAACAGAATATCCATTTCCCTCTAAAATGTATATTAATGCATATCAACAAATAAGTGCTCAAGATAACTGCTTGAAGGTTTACTGTAACAATAGCAAATATAAATCAAAACAAATGTATTCTCAATTCATCTATTAGTTGGAGTAAGAAATATGTAAATACCATAAAAATGCAGCATTTTAAGCCCAAGAGTAAAGGAAGGCAGAGTTCTCACCTGCCATGCTGGAGACCCAGGTTCAATTTCCGCTGCCTGCCCTGCAAAAAAAAAAAAAAAAAAAAAAAAAAGAGTAAAGGAAAACAAAGAAGGGGCAGGAAGGATGATGCAGCCATTAAGCACAATTGCCTACACTATGTACTATGTGCATCTGGAAAAAGTATGTTCATCCGTGATCATGTAAGAAATGAACTGAGACAAGGTGTCAGCCACCCTGGGGTAGACTTTCACATCAAGGACATTATGAAGTGTAGGTGTTTCAATTACTGTAGAAATTCCAACTACTATTTCCTAAACCCTTACATGTCCCACAGTGTCTCATAAGACAATAAAAATCACTTTTTTTCAATTACTTTCTATTATAACATCATTCGAACCATAGGCTTCCTTTTTATTCAAGAAGAGAATAGTAGGGTGAAAGAGGAAAGAGTATCAAGAAATCACCTTGTAGACATTATCATGGGACCTCTGGAAAATCCACATTTTCAAAGCAATTGATTTAACCTTCCTGGATCCTTTTAGCATCATTATTTGTAAAATAAATATTTGTTTATTTTATATTCTCATAAAAACTTGTGAGAATTAAATTTGTATATAAAGTAATTATAGCATGCTATTTGTTTCTTTCTTCTCTATTTTGTATTTTGATTTGACTTGTTAAATCCTGTTTGATTTCCATGTGTGGAAGTCATCATATTTACATTCACTCGTCATGTCTACATCCTTGTTTTTTCACTTATGTTTTAGTTTGTTAATGCTGCTGGAAATGTAATATACCAGAAATGGGTTGACTTTTATAAAGGGAATTTGTTAAGTTACTAGTTTACAGGTTTAAGGCCATAAATATGCCCAAACTAAAGTATCCAGGGAAAGATACCTTGACACACGAAAGGAAAGGCCAATGAGTCCGAAACGCCTCCGTCAACTAGGAAGGCACATGGCTGATGTCTGCTGGTCTTTTGACTTCTGGTTTCAAACAGCTTCCCCAGGAGCATCTGTTTCAACTTTGAAGCTTTTTCCAAATTGGTTTTCTCTCAAAGGACTCCAGTCAGTGACCCACTTTGAATGGGTGGAGACACATCTCCATGGAAACAACCTAAACAAAAGGTCCCACCCAATAATATTGAATCAGGATTAAAGAGCATAGCCCTTCTGGGGTACACCACAATTTCAAACTGGCAAAACTTACATTTTGGGGGAATTTGCTTCATTTTTTAAGTCCTTATGACTAATATAATGTGACTGAATCATTTCTGCTCTTCATGAACGCTATCATAAATAACAATATTTAGTATCATTGAAATATTTCCTTTTTTCCCACAGTTCTCTTTTCATCTTGTCATATTATCATTTTGTCTAATTGGGTTTTGTCTGTTTTGTCTCTTTTTTTTTTTTTTTTAAGAATTTCTTTTTGCTTTAACTTCACATATAATGCTGGAGAGAAAAGTTTCATCATCTCCATGGTGGTTGACTTCTATTGACTAGGAGAGAAATGTTTTGACCAAAAGTTTGCTGATAGACAGCAGGTATGGATTTTTTCTTTGTTCCTCTCATTTCCACTCAGAAGTTTAGAAAACGAAATAAACAAAAGCAAACCTTTTCCCAAGCTTAGGGAGGACTAGTTGATTAACATATCTTAGTCTATTTCTTGTAATTTACATTAAGTAATTTCACCTATCTCGGATGATTTAAGATGTACTCCGACCTCCATTATTTATTTTTATTTTTTAAAAAGAGATAAACTAAAATTTACAATATCAAAGTGTCAATTACTAGAACACTTTCATCTCTCCACCTTTAAAGCTTTATTTAGGAAGACTTCATAAAATTGTCTTCCTATCACATGGTTGAGCGTGACTTCAAATAGTACGAGAATTTTGTCTACTTTAAAAGGCAATGCCTTAGGGAGATGCAACAGTGGCTCAGTGGCAGAATTCTCACCTGCCATGCCAGAGACCTGGGTTCATTTCCCGGTGCCTGCCCCTGCCCCCTGTCCCCCCCCCAAACCAATGTCTTTGCTCTAAAGTCTAAAGGGAAGATAGCTAGAAGTTATATTTGATGGAAATCCTGATCTCTGAGACAGTGAGGAAGGTAATAAGAATTTTTTAACTTTCCTCAGATTGGCAGGTTTTGTTCTGTTCCATATAGCATACTAAACATAAACCACCAAACTACACTCTGCATTCAGTACAATGGGCTTTGCAGTGAGTGGATATTCCCTTCCAATTTTAGCAACAGATTTATTCTCAGTTTTGTGTTAGAGCTTGTGAGGTTTTATTTTTTTGTTTGTTTTTATTCATAGATACTTCAGTGAGAAAGTGAATAGGCTCTATCAGTAATCCTATCAACCTTCTGGTTTGTCTGTGAGAAATACTTCGGAATTCTATAGCTTCTTGACTTAGATGATGGATGGATGCACGCAATAGTCTTTCCTTAGCAATCACTCTGTTTTGAATACATAATATTTCTGGCAACACAAGTGTTTTCTTCCCAGCTTGAAATGCATTCTCTAAAAATGCAAATCGTAAATTAAAGTGGGAAAGATATTTCATGAAAATTATCCTTTATTTTGTTTTATTTTTAATTTCCTACAAAAATTAAAGGGGTGTGCTTATGATTTTTTTTTTTTTTACTTTTCCACTTTGCAAACTTCCAAAAGAAGTTTTGAGATATAGAGATCTACTGTTTCTTTTTGAGTTGTCATAATTCTTCAGAAAAATAAATGAGAAATTTCATTGACTAGAAAGCTTTCAATTCTGGGATGTGATAAAGGAATGAAAGGTTAAAATAATGGAATAATGACTTGCAGTAAGGAAAAAATTTCATTTTTTAACACATTCTTTATTATCACCACTACTACAATAAGCCAGAAAAACTCCTCAAGGACAAAAGAGAGGCGTATGATTCAATTGATGTTCAAAAGCCATTTATTTTTTATAAGTTCTATATAAATCATAAGATGCTATTTTAGATACTAATAAAAGAATTTAAAAACTCCACTAGGGCTTTAGAATGCCTTTCCCTGTGAAGGTAACTCTAAATCTTTAAATAACTTACCTTTCAGTAGAAGATAGCCTGGGGTACTCTCATAAATGAACACACCATTTACAGCATGTAAAAGCCAAACTTGGTGTTTTATTCATTGAAAATCATGAACTGTCACGACATTGGCTTAAAAGCTTTTTTCAGATACATGCTCCTTTGTTTACTTTCTAAAGAACAAGCGATAGAGAAAACCGCATTTGAGAAAATGAACCACAAATACATCACCCCAAGTTTCCATAATCTCCTAGATTTTCCTATAAGGACTGCAGCATTCCCAAAATATTCTGAAAATTTCAGCTACAAACTTTTAGGCTAAATGATAAATCATAAAGCTAAATTACAAAACAGCAGCCACAGTATTTTGGGAATAGAGTTGTTTGCTTTTTTCCCTCAGAATTGTAAAATTACATTTTATGTAATACAACTTTATTTCAGTTGCACGATTCTATATGGATTTTAAGATGCTGATTTCAGGGAAATCCTCTTTTGTAGCATATGGAGCCCAATTTCCTGCTGATATATGCAATAAAGGATTGATAAGGACTTGTTTATCATTATTCCTAACTATGACAGGACAGCTAATTGAAATAAACTACAACCTAAATCCATGAATTATATTTCCAATGTTGATCATTTCCCCAAATCATTCAAAATAACTATTAACAATATTCTTTTAATGAAAAACAAATATTGACATGAGACTAAGGAAAGATGGTTTTCTTATTATTGATTTCTCTACTATCATCAGCTCTTTCTCTGCATAAAATGTTTCTAATAGGAGAGAATTATATAGATGTATGTATATTCATATATATACATATACACACACACACCACATTTAGTAGTGATATACAAGCATAAAAACATCACCAAGAGTTGATATTCTTGGCCCTGTGATCATGTGAATGGCTTTATAAGTTAGGTTAATGTTGCAAAATAGGACCTCACTGTCCCAAGATAAAGTGTGGTATTTAGGTTTAGGTGTCAACTTGGTCAGGTGAAGGTGTCTAGTTCTGTTGCTGCGTCCTGCCATTGTAATGTGAAGCTCATCAGTCACTGATTGCATCAGCGGTCGGCTAGGGGAAGAGCTTTCTGCAATGAGAAAAGTTTGATTTAATTGGCTGGATGATTAAATGAGAGACTCAACGCAGCACAGCCCAAGCAGCTCAGCATACCTTATCTCAGCACTCGCAGCTCAGTGCAGGCCTTTGGAGATGCAGAAAGGAATCACTCTGGGGAAAGTTGTTGGAACCCAGAGGCCAGGAGAGAAGGCCAGGAGAGATCACCCTGTGCCTTCCTGCATAAGAAGGAACCTCAGATGAAAGTTAGCTGCCTTTCCTCTGAAGAGCTATACATTTTAACTAATTAAATCGCCTTCTATTAAAAGCCAATCCACCTCTGGCATGTTACATTCTGGCAGCCTTAGCAGACTAGAACAAGGTGTTAGACAAACTTTGAGGTTATAATTATAGTTGTTAATAATAGTCTTAGTATTTTATTATTGTTTTCAATGATATACCTAACTGCCCCTAATTTCTTTCAGATACTGAGCAGGTCACTAGGTAAAAGGAGGAAATATTTGCGTGACTGTCTGAGGTCCCAGAAAAAGAAATTCACCAGGAGGGGAAATTTTTCTAGATTTGAGATTGTGACAGCTCAAGAAACAGATTGAGATACACAGAAGAATCTGGGTGTGTAAAAGTCTGTAGTCCTGGTTTGAAGGTCCTCAAGGCCCAGCAACGTGGTGCCTTGAAGAATAATATGAATATGCTGAGCATATGTTTACATGCAGGTATGCTGAGATTGCTCCAGATTCCAAGAGAAAGCCCCAGCACCCACCAGTGGCAGTGCCTGAAACTGGAAAAGCAGAGGCATCAATGCAAGGTGAAAAACTCTCTGGGATTGTGCAGGACTGAACTTCAAGAGCTATTATAGGAGATTAAAGAGACCAGCCTTTCCAGTGGTATGTGATCTGTGAACAAGACGCATCAGAATCATAAGCTAAATCAGACCTCTGGGGATTAGGCCTGGCAATCTGAATTTTTAACAAGACCCCCCCCAAACCAATGTTATGACTACTGGCTTAGACACCCACTGAATTCAGTTTCCCATACCTTCTGCAGTTAAGCCCCCTATTTTGCCCCCCTATCTTGGCAAATAGGGGGAAAGGAGTCTCCAGAGGGAGCCCACAGCACTTCCCATAGATAAGATTGACGAACAGACACGCATTTGTTGTTTGGAAAATAGAAGCAGAATGTAAAACTTTAATGTAAAAAGTATTCGTATTCCCAAATACCTGGAGTAGATCTACGCAGTTACAGATCCATTTATCATCAAGCTGTTTTGCCATTGCTCTGCAGAATTGAATTTAAAGCACTACTCAATATAGTGTTGCAGTGAAAGGTGTTTTGCAGTATGTTTTTGGCTTTTCTGTATAAAAGAAAATCTCCGATTATACAGATTCAAACCCTATCTATTTCAAAAGATGCAACTCAGACATCAAGTCCTCCATGAAGCTGATTCCATCAGCTAGAAGTCAATTTTCTCTCTTCTAAACTTGAATATCATATTATGCAGAATGTTCATGTGGCTTCATAAACTGTCACTTACATTTATCAGCCACAATACGTTCTCAATACGAGCAGAGCCCAACTGAAAAGAAGCAATATATGGAAACCTGACAAAAGTTTGGTAAGTATGTTTATCAAATTTGTAACTTTGATGTCATTACATTGTACACCATTTTCACACTTTTAACTTTAGGCATGACGTTAGAGGTTTCTTTCTAAATAACGTTTAATAATACAGAGTTCTTCAAAGCTACATTTTAACATATCAAGACTTAGAATCAAGAAACTTCAGATGCCATTGTAATTTAATATCTAAACTTTGGTGATGGGTAAGCACTTCCCCATTTTGACAATTTGTACTTGCATTTTGTCTTTTCTCATTTACTGCATTGTAAACCACTTATAGGTATGATTTATTCCGGATTAACCCCCCAAAGCATTTACTGTATGCATTGCATAAAGGAGACACTCAAAGTGTAATTTCAGTTGCTGATTGAAAAACAGGATCTTACCATCACCAACATCTACTATGTAACTAACAGCACTGAGTTATATGTTTGAATGTGGCTAAGATGTGAAATTTTAGTTTGTACATATATATATATTTATTGCTAGAAGAAAAATTTTCTAAAAATCCTTGGAGATGCACAACATAATGGACCCTTAATTAAGCCAAGGAATATAGCTAATAATACATTATAAAAATGTGCTCTCATCAACTGTCACAAATGTACCAACCACCCCAATGCAAAGTGCTAATAGTGGGGTGGCTTATGGGAACTCTGTATTTTATGCATGATTTTGCTATAAACACACAACTTCTATAGTAAAAAAAGAAACCAAAGCAATGAGTTAATATTCAAAACTCTTCTGAATTTCTCCCAGTTATACTAAAGCCAAGTCACGGACAATGAAACAGTAAAAGAACTATATTACTATTCTTAATAAGGCCTTACTCAGACTACAAACATAATCAGTCATGTTTATTACAGAAGACATTATCTTATAAATACTAGATATGTAATTATATATAGTATATAGCTACATATATTAATATCCCTTATATTGTAGAACACTGTAAGTTTCAATTTAATGTATTACAATATGGTTCTTTCTGGCCATCTTTATTAACTTTTATAAAACTCACTGCCCTTTTAATTATTGATAAAATTAGCACTTGTAAGGTATGGGATAGTGAGCTAACAGTCTCTTCTTTCTATAGAAGAGTTCAATCCCTTTCCATAAAGCTTTACTTAATCCACCATGAATAAAAAAGCGGAGAGTACATTTCAAAGAAGTTTGTGTTCCAAAAACCGTTATGTGAGAAAATGATTTCAAACTCAGGAAACCTAAAACTACATGAATGGTGATTACATCTTGGTGCCAACTCATAAAACCTTATTAATGCACAATAAATACTATTAGTGTAAACTCAACTACACCTGAACACATTTATAAAATTATCTACATGGCAGGGAGGCATTTTAACTTATAATGCAATTTTGGATGTTGGGAATATATATATCTCCATCCCATTCCAATTTGTACTATTATGCCAGGCTCAATATACCAGAAACGGATTGGCTTTTAACAATGAGAAGTAATTCATTTATAAGCTTGCATTTCTGGGGCCCTGAAAATGTCCAAAGCATCAAGATGATACTTTCTTCCAGCAGAACAGCTGCTGGTGATCCTGAACTCTTCTGCCACGTGACAAGGCACGTGGCAGTGTCTGCTTGTTTCTCCCTTCTGTTTCAGGTTTTGTTGCTTCCAGCTTCTTGCGTCTCTCTTTGTCTGAATGTCATCCTCTCATAAAGAACTCCACTAAAAAGATTAAGATCCATCCTCTGCCACACCTTAACTGAAGTAACCTAATCAAAAGATCCTATTTATTATAGGTTTATACCCTGTATTAGCTAGGGTTATCCAGAGAAACAGAATCGGCAGGAAATATCCATAAATGTAAAATTTATAAAAGTGCCTCATGTAACATGGGAATATAGAGTCCAAAATTTGTAAGGCAGGCTATGAAGCTGACAGCTCTGATAAAGGGTCTGGATGAACTCCACAGCAGAAGCTTGCTGGCTGAAGCAGGAAGAGAGACTGTCTCTTCTGAATCCTACTTAAAAGCCTTTCAGTGATTATATTAGACATCACTCATTGCAAAAGACACACCACTAGGCTGATTACAAATGCAATCAGCTGTGGATGCAGCCAATGTGATCATGATTTAATTCTATGAAATGTCCTCATAGCAACAGACAAACCAGACTTGCCCAACCAGATAAATGGGCACCACCACCTCGCCAAGTTGACACATGAACCTGACCATGACACATCCACAGGAATGGACTAGTTTTAAGAACATGCTTTTCTGGGGTCCATAGAAATTTAAGTCATCCTACTATCCCAGGTGACAGTTGTTTTGGCAGCAGCAGACAGATTCATCAACTGTGTTGAATATTTCTGGTCACTGGTAGCTATTTATTTTATTTGCATGAGAAAGTGGTTCCCTGCATGTCTACACATAACTGCAAACCACATATATAAATATTTAAAAAAGATACTGTTGCGTCAATCTCATCCCAATGTTTTGTAAGATAGTTGACAATAATTTTCAAACAACTATAAACTCTATGAGAGTAGGAACAATGTTAGCTCTATGACCCCTTACTAAAAATGCAGCACCTAGCATCTTGCTTGGCACAGAATAGGTACATTGTAAGGATATGTTGAATGCTTACATATTTGATTCAATTATAAGTAAATAAATGAAAAGAATGAGGGAAGAGATACAATCCCCCTGATCATTTTGAGGGGAAGTTGACTTTTGTAAAGTCAGAAACTTATTTACTAGTTCCCTTAGGGCAATGCACTTGCCAAGAGCCTTTTATGAGTGAATAAAACACATCACTGAGAAAAAGATGTATCTTTCAGCAAATATACAAACAAACAACAATCTTATGAATTTCCCAAAAGAATATTGCATGTTGAGCATCATTTCCTTTGATATTTTAGCTACCTTCCTGACTCAGTATATATTACATGTATTTCATTGAGTTTCATGGCTTGTTAAAGTTTCAAATATGCTTTACAATGGAGGGAATGGAAGGAAAGATTCCCATGTGTTTTCTAACCGGTTGCACTCTGCATACCAGTCTTACAACAGCACACAGATAGCGTTTCATTTTGCATGAAATGATTGCCATAATGGGCCCAGTAGCATTGCTTCTTGAATTAGCAATAAAAGGAACAGTGTTGCCATTAGTGTAACAAGGGCTGAAGCAATTAGATTTAAACTTGATGAAATAACTGTATCATCCATTTACTAGACCATGTAGAACCATTTCCACATCCTTTTGTGTGTTTATAATGGCAGGTACCCTTTGGTTCAGTTCTGGTGCTCTTCCCTGGCACCCTGACTTTTAACCATGCATACAAAGAATGCATTATAGCCTTCAAAAGCATATTATCTCTATTGTCACATCTCTCAGTGGTACTGTATAAATTGTTTCAGCTGCAATGAAATTTCTGAAATGATTAGTACTGCACACTGGATGAATTTGTCTGCTCAACTTTCCAAAATGCTAGTGGTTATACAATGAGGAAAGAAGGTC